>JBBMKB010148719.1:0-18462 GCA_037833945.1 Alaria marginata
GCCTTCCTTTCTTCCTTCCTTCTCTTCCTTCCTTCCTTCCTTCCTTCCTTCTCTCCGTCCTTCCTTCCTTCCTTCCGTCTCTCCGTCCTTCCTTCATTCCTTTCTTCCTTCTGTCCATCCATTATTGCTGTGGAGGGTAGCGACTGCTCACCTCGCGTGTATGCTATCGGCTGATGTGTACCTGAACTAAATTTCCAGCGCTTTTTTTCTTGATTGACCAAGTGAAAGACTGGTTTGAAATTTCACCCTGACAGTGTTGTCAGCGTTTTGGTGGCGTGGCCTGTGGCCTGTCACTTATCGATCCAACTGCGCTCTGGCGTTCCCACGCCCGTTCATTGCCATCGTGAAGCAGGAACCTTACCGGCAACCCCCTGGCCCTTCAGGCTGGCGACTTCAAGGACGCGGCATCTTTGGAAGTGTTGTAAGCACGGGAAATGTACAGAGGCTGGTTTATGTCGCATTCCACCTGGCGCGGATACGTCATGCCTTCGCCATTGAGAAAAGCTGTTTTCGGATCGGTAACACCTTCCAGCTGCGGCACGGCATTCTTATTTTGTCGACAAACGAGTACATTTCGATGTGTGAGCGCAATCCACACTGATGCATACGTAGAAAGTACAATTTGTTCTAAACGTTTACACGACCCACCGACACGCAACAACTGCCAGCTTAACTTTGCTGAGGCTAAATTTCAACCTTCTGCAGCAGCCTGTGCACGTTTTGGAGCAACACGCAACATTTTGAAACCTTCTCCTACCGCTGTTGTCCCGGTAAATCGATAATGCCATGTTGCTGCAACAGAATCCTCGATGAGATCATCCTTGAGGACCTACCAGTTGGAGTCTTCGAAGGGTTAGCGTCTCTACTTGTACTGTAAGTTGCGTTGCAGATATAGTTCAAATTGAGCGTGGCCTTCAAACTAATGTCGAAACACTAATGCGTTGGCCGACATGTTGATTTTACGATTTGTGCCTCACGTAGGCGGGCATTTACGATTCTGCGCTGACATACACCGTAGTCTGCCGTCTAGTCCAAATATGTTTGTATGTGGTTGTACCAGCTCTGCCGTAGGCATTTAGGACGGGTTTCGTACATCAACTTGTGTCTCAAAACCAACGATCTGCCATAGGCACGTAAGCCCGTCAACAGTAGGACACGTTCTACGATAGGGGTAGCACGTTTTGGCGTTTTAATTTCCTGGATGACAGAGCTCCTTAACCGAAAATCGCCGGAATGTCTTACTATTTTGGCAATGTGCTTTTTGTACGTAGACGGGCCACGGGTTTGCTCATCGGATCGCGCTTTCAGTTTGCTCCAAATATTTTTTTCGGTCAGGCATAGAGCTCCTTTAGTGAGGAGCTTCAGAAAAAACATGCTGCACATCCATCGTAGAATGCGTCGTAGTAGGTGCACATTGTGCCAGCGTATTGAACCTCCTCGTTCACTGCATGTGGTGGCTGTAGACGATGTGGCAGTACGAGATATTGTTAGTGAGTGAGATTGACCATATGAAGGCCACGTGAAAAAAAACCGCAGCGCCATCCCGCCTACCTTGTCGAGCGGTCAAACTTACTCCGGCGGGACTCTGTCTTTCAAGACACATAATCTTCCTCAAACTCTTGTTCGTCACCGCTCGCTTGTTGACAATCCAGGGGCTTTTCGCAAGTTGAGTTGGCCGTCGTGCCATCTGGTGCCTTCACGGGTTTATCCTCTCTACAGGAATTGTGAGTGGGTCGCGACGAAATACTTATCAGCTGTTAATGCATCGTAGCTGGCATAAGGGTCTGTTAGAATAGACAATATGCTGCGATTTTCTGGGCGTGGTTTTATCCATCTGCGTTTGTGGGCACGCACATCGACAGGACGATATATCGCAGCTCGTTACACGCTTTACCCATAATGGCTTTGCTTGTGTGTCAGTGGTGTAGTAATCGAAGATTAAGGTATGTCGTTTGTACGTAAGCTTATTGTATCCAGCGCCCACCAACGACAAACGAAACACGGCCGAATGCACATCTTAACAACATGGTAGACCTTGTTGTTCTCTGCGAGTGAAGGTGCGAATTGTGGCAGTATGTTCGGCCTTGCTAGGGACATTGGCCACGTTGTACACGACAAACGTAGACATACTAGATCACTGTCGCTCGTGTTAGCTTGCGGTCAAGCTCGCTCGCGGAGGTGACGCCATCAGATGACTACCATCCGCGTCTGTGGCTCATACTCGACGCCTTTTGCTTTATGACGAACCAGGGACCTTTCTCGGAATTTCTTCACCACCTTGCCAGCTGGCATGTTCAGCGGGCTACCGTCTCTACTCCAACTGTGAGATGGTCATGAGTCTCGCCTCAGTTAATTGTATCAGGTAGCTGCATCGAGAACCTGTCTAGTCGCTCAGTATTCAAATGTGTTGCGCATCGAGGTATAATCCAGCATGTACGTCGGGGTGCGTTTCTACGAGAAGTTAAGTCGCTGGTTTGGATACGCTCGAGCCATATTTGTTTGATAAATTTATTTGTTGGGCCATTGCGGAGCAGCCACCAAACTCCTCCGCAGCTTTGCACTTCGCTTTGAGGTCCGACCGACGGATACAAAACCCGACCGCATAACACACTATCCCGGTGTTATCTACCTTGCTATTCACTGCGGGAGCTGCACATCAATGCAGCGGGGATTACGGCCCTTGCTAGCCAGACTCACCAAAAGTAGCACGACTAGAGCGGAAGAACGCATTATCACCTTTTCTCCCGCTACCAGGCGGTCACATTGGTTCCGGTGGTAGCTCCATTGCGCGACTAACACCCTCGTCCGTGACTACTTCTCGCTGCCGTTTCATATGCTAGGGATCAGGGATCTTTCATTTGGCTGGTTCACCACCTTGTCAGCCGACACCTTCACTGGGATGTCTTCTCTGCTCGAACTGTGAGTCGGTCATGGACTACCGGTAGTCGAGCACAGATACACCTTGCTAGTTGCTGCACCAATAACATACAAGCCTCACCTGTCCGACAGAATGTACGGTAACCCGTTCTGATGCGGTACGTTAGTGGATATTCACGCCTAAAAAGCGATATATCGCAATTTCTACGGTGCTCGATATGTTCATAGTTCATCAGTTTATCAGTGGTCTGGCGGTTCAGGAACGACGAATGTAGTCCGTCTTTTTGCTGCTCCGTTTTTCTTTCCGCGGACAGGTGCGGAAGTAGGCCTGGAAAAATTGTTACACAAGTATTATGGCAGGCTGGGGTGACCCTTGTTGCTTACGGCAGGTGTCTACCTTTGGGTCATCGACGCTTCCCGCAACCGACAAAATGACTTCACACACACAACCATAACTTGTGTCCACGGTACAGGCAGGTCCAACTCACTACGGGAGCTACTCCGTTGCACGACTAACCCCTGCCTTCGCCACTCGCACTTGCCTATTATCGCTGAACGACGGATCAGGGATCTATCGTACAACAACTTGACCGCATTGCCAGCCGGCGTGTTCAGCGATCTATCGTCTCTACTAGACCTGTGAGTACACCGCTCGATCGTGACGCTAGCCCCGTTAAGTTGGTGGACTTGGAATAAGTGAAAAGGTTGGCAGCGCACCTGCACTCGGGTGACGGGTTCTCGTACTTGTGGTGGGTTGCATGCGAGCACGAGGCGAGGTACCGGCTATCCCCTCGGTTGGCCCTGAGAAAAGGGGTGTATGTCGATATCGAGCGATAGGGCAGCTCGACACGATAATCGTGACCTCTGTTAGGTACATCTAGTCCGATGTTCGACACCCGGCGCGAGCAGCGAAAAAAAGATCCTATTTCTGTGATATTTTCACATGCCGGACGAGGCGCGTGGGCGCGATTCAGCCTGGTTCGATGAGGCTCGACGAGCATCGTCAACTGTCAAACGCTACGTATGCGGCATGTACACGAAACGGGGTACCGGGGAGATAATAGGAAGACACGCGGGGCCTTGGCCATAGGGCTGATTGAGGGAAACACCACGCAAGAACCGAGCCTGAACGTATTGCTACGAAATATATAGCACTCCACGAATGTTGTATTATACAATACAGCACTTTACACTGTTTATTGATTTTACAGGGTCCTGCACCGTAAGTTGTTCCGGTGTGCACGGATTGGCATAACGCACGCCCTGACACCCGGATACCGCCGTGGTTCGCGCTAGTCGTCGATCGCGGGTTGAAACTATCGAACTACGCTCAGTACCTTGTGTGGGATCGAGGCCGACTTTGCCACAGTGAGTACCACTCTCGTAAAACCACTATAGCTTTGCCCTCCTTAGCCTTGGAAAAAGTTAGATCTGCAGATCAGATATACTGTACGCTGCAACCCACCCCTGGCGTTTGCTCGTCTTTGCTCGCCCCCTCTTGGATGATGGCGGATCAGGAAGCTACATCACAGCGAATTGGAAACAGTGCCAGCCGGCGTGTTTGCTAATTTGACATCTTTACTCAGCTTGTGAGTGACCCGTAATACAGTTCCAGTGTAACACCAGTACGAAGCGGGGGTGACTGGGAGAACCTATGATGAGCATTGTTTTTTACGGTGGATACATGGGTGACGTATACTACGATACGGGCGGAAACACAGGTTCGGAAACCCCTCGCTGAAGGAGCTCGAAGTCTCACCCAAATCCTAGCGTTTGTTCAATGAAGGGCCCAATTGACAATCAATCCCATGGCCCAGGTGTTCACAAACAATGTGTACAAAGGTAAAGGACGATTCGAGTGAATAGGGTAGTTGTTCCTTTTGAGAAGGCCTTTCCGATTGAAAGCGTTTGACCGACAAGAGGTAAACCAATCGGCGCACCAGGGCAGTGCCGAAGTACTTGTCTAGTACGCAAATAAAATCGGGAACGACTTCACAACGCCACGTGCAACATGTTGTTGCACAAACATCTGGCCTGAGGCATTTCTAAACCTCTGGTACTTTCGGACAAGCCATGACGCGGGGTTTCGTCGTTTGTGCTGTTGATTCAACGTCGAGGATATTGCGTTTTAGGGTTATTAGTGGATTTGGCAGAGATTATGACGCACGGTGGACATATAGAAAATAAAGGGGTAAGGGTACCTCAATTGTGTACATATAGATAGCCTTTACTAAGGAGGTATCAAACACACTGAAATACTTACTTTAAGAAATGCTGCGTATATAACAGATGTATTGTTCCATGGCCTACGAACGAAATATACTGTACGACACGAAAGCCAATTTTATGCGGGTATGTAAGTTCCTATATTTAGAGAAGCCAAACCAGACAGATGGTTTTTGCCGGATTTGTTGTCCCTATCTTTAAACTCGTCAAAATATTGTCTTTTCAGGGCGGTGGCTTCCTAGGAAGCTAAGCTCTCACGCAGACCGCTTGGATGTGTCTCGGGTATCGGAACACCGTTTTCGTGTCGGCGAAAATCGCATTGAATCGAAAATGAAAAATAAACCGTTTGAAGGCCGTCAAGGACTGAAATGAAGCTTTCAGATGCACATATATGCATCTAACGAATGTGTGCTAGACCTCAGTTGGACTGTGGACCCTTTACCACTACGAGCGCGCGACCGTCATTGTTATATGCAGTCGAGTTTCAAGATAGGCAACACTCTGCTGGGGCGACACCTTTCCGCCCTAAACATATGGCAACGTATAGCTCCTATTTGCTGGGTCGTACTTCATCACGAACCAGACGCATAGGCAAGAGCCAGGTCCCCACGCCAGGTTAGAGTCTCTACCCCAAACGTGAGGGGGCTATGAGGGAGCAGGGAAACCGTTCCAGGAGTGGCAAATCACTCAATAATCCAGAACCCTATACATGGTGTAAACACGCCTATAACGCGGTATGTTGAGGTACGACACATTCCTTCAATTGCTGCGAGACGACGCCCGTTTTGCTTTTTCAATACCGGAACTTGGTAACGTCTTGGGGATGCCGCTTTTTGGTGATTTCTCGGTGCCCAGTATCACACGTCTGTTGCCTTGGTATGCTTAAACTTGCCACGAGCGCTACCGGAAGGTACGTTTTCATAGAGTGCTGCAGCTCTTTTAAAGTCGTCCTCGGCCGTGAGTGCGGTCGAATTTGCAGTATGTCCGAACCAAAAGGTTGCGTATCCCACTTTAGATGTAAAACAGCTACACCTCATGTATTCCGACAGATGGCATTTGTATCGTCGGGTATGGTTGCTCTCGGTACACCAGCTGTGTTTGCTCCTTCCTGCAAACAGACTGTTAACGCTCTCGTTCTCAAATGTCCGCGTGCCGTCTGTTAATTTTTGATGAATCAGGGATATATCCTTTGTTGATATCAACATTCCGTTTGTTGACTTCGACGTCTTTCCGTCGGGCTTCTTCGATGGATTGACGTCTCTACTCGAGCTGTGAGTGAGCGCGGAGATAGCGTGGAGAACGTTGCGTCATGACTTACTGTCGTTGAAACCAAAACTACTCGTCGATACGTGAGTATGGCTTTTATATTTTGTGAGAAACGTCATATGCATACGTACCTGCGAGCCCATTTCTTGCACCTACATCATCACCTGACCATGTCAACATTGTTCTTAACTCAGCTCTGAGATGTATGCATTTGTATTGCCGTTAATAGGCTGACCGCTCGCAGATCATTTTTGTCACATTAACCGTTCATGCTAGATATTTCATGGGACGTCCAAATTTCCAGAATGCGCTCTTTCCACAGCCCTCTCGGAACGCAGGATTCCTGTTAGGGGCCATATGTAAAGCGACAAACCATAATAGCATATATAAGATCGCGCTGCTTTACGGCGAACTTATTCCTGCATGGCTTCGAAGACGAAAGCAACGTCCCACCTCTCACTGACAATCGCTTGTCGCATCTTGCGCGCGCTGCGTTACAACGGATCAGGAACATGGAGTCCAACTATATCTTCACCTTGCCAGAAGACCTGTTCGACAATTTGCGGTCGCTGGAAACACTGTAAGTGGGCCCTGGGATGAAGGGTGTGCTGCAGTATGCGTCCTACAGTTCAAGTTCACCACGTTCTTTTGGAGGCTTTTCGCTTGTCGGGCTCTATACATGCCTCACTCGAAAGCTGATTTTGAGAAACCTGAAAGAACAACCCGACTCTGCTGCTCATGCCAAACGTTTACAAAAGGACGATGAATAACACTTCAAGACAAGAATGACTTTCCGACGATTTTGTGTTAAGCCGCCCCGTCATTCAGGAAGAAAACAACTGCCGAAACGTTCTACTTCTATCGTAGCACGCTTCGTCCGATGGACGGGGATCCATGACCGAGAACGGTCCACTGCTTGTCGGTGCATTACCCTTTGTGCGTCACGAAAGTTTCCGCAGTATGTACCTAGGGCATGGAAGTGTTTATCGGGTTGGCTTCCATCAAGTCGTCAAGTTGAGCGTTCGGGTACACTGTAGCCCCCCCCCACGTGATGGGCCCGAGCAGTTGATTCCGAACCTATTCCAGTTATATGTCATAACACAACTAGGCAGTGCGGGAATCGCCAGTATCTTAAAACCACTTCCCCTAGGCAAGTTTCGAAGTCTTGCTCGGTACACCAGTGGGCAAGCTCGCCTAGCAGGCCACCTGCCGAGATCAGCCTGTACGTGCTGAAACCATAGATTTAAGATGGCTACTCGGTTGGTTCTAGCCGCCACTATTTTTCTTCGTTCTCCTCTCGGCATTCACCTTCACCTTGGAACAGACAACCGGCAATGTGAACGAAGGTGTACTGTGCTTGGTCCCCACGTTGCCTGCGGCTGACCTTGAAGCCGACGTCGTAGGCAGTGCTGTTGGAGCTCACCCCCACCTCAATTGTAACTGCCATATGGGATATAGCGCACCACGCAAGATGAACACAGGCGACAAACGCATCTGGTTGACGGTGCATATGGATAATATACCTCTGGCGATTATGATAGACACCGCGTGACCAACCACCTTGCATGGTTCCTCTGTGTCAAGGCAGAATACTGGAGAATGGTAGACCGCCAATGCTTGCACACTGACAGCCTGCTGGTACTGATATAAACCAACAGTACCACATACAGAACAATGAAATATACGGATGTCATACAAAAGCCGTTCAGTACGACGAATACAACTCTACGATTGATGCGGAAACAACACGGCAAACCAGGCGTCGATGAAACGTGAACTATAAACGCCATATTATTCTGGCTTTGGAGGCACCTCCAGGTTAACTTACTCGCCAGCCCCTCAGGTTGGGGGGGATTAGCCTGGGGACTGGCCCTAGCTAGCGTCCCAGGCGTAATATTTATGGTGGACAAAAAAAAAGTAAATATCATGTTGAGGAATCTACCGCAGCTTACCGGTCGCTGTAACGCAAGTTGTTTTTATTGCTCTGGCTGCCCCAACCAGTACCAAGAGACGTACATACCAATGGTTACTCGAAAATCAACTTATTTCGCCTTGTCAGCCTAGGAATTATGTACGATTCAACACGCCGAATCGAACCACGAGAAAACCCGATTGTGCGGGTAGAGTGGCGGGGAACCTTATATATATTTCGCGAACAGCAAGTGCTGTGTTGATTCTGCAGTTTGATACTCATGTCTACCGCAGTACGCATTTGAGCATGCACGTATATTTGGGTTCATATCTGGCATGAATACTCACGAGTCCATGTCTGCCGTCTCTAAAACAGCTCTCTACTTGTTAGTTCTACTACAGCACGCTATGATATGGTGGATAATATAGTTTCAGGTGTCGCTAAGAACTCGCTAAACATGATTATTCAAGCCTTGGTCAACGTGTGTACGTCGGTGGAAAGTTGACAACAGCAAGCAGTGCAGGTTTTGTTGATTTGGACTCGGTACGACAACACAATTTGAGCATCACGTACGGACATGTATATGGCGCATATAGATACCATCATCACCACCACCACGATGTGATACTCGTACATTCCATGGTGGCGATGGTGTCGTACTCGAAGTGGTGGTGGTGTGGTTTCCCGAGTTCGGATGGTGTTGCTGCTGATGTGGAAGAAACATTACAACATAAACTACACAAGAACATACCAGAGGCGGAACAGGTTTAATATGTGCCACTCTCTTTGATGCCGTACGGACCGTTTCAGAATAGATGTCGCGTCGTGGCCACCTGAAGCAGCGCTGTATGCCCGCTCAGGTCGCGACACAGGAGACCGTACGGTAAACGCTCTGGTTTAGTCCTTTGACGGCCAAGACCCGACGTCCAAACCCCGGTGACACTAAAAACTCATATGAGTTTCGTGAGCCGCCTGCTCACCATAATATCATGACCGTGAAGGCGGCGGCGTCTTCGGGCAGTTTTTTAGGGGTGCCTATTAATTTGACATCGTCGAAATATGAAACTTGTAGTTTATGGTAACCACATGCATGCCAACTATCTAGTCGTATGCAGCTTCTTCCGACCATGCGATGCATCCATCGTGTACGTGATTTTGCGTGACGGCCCTCCGCTATATATGAGGGGCCGTGTCGAGACGTTGAAGTGGTCACTGTGTATGGACCTTACTAGGTGTTTGGTTTACGTGACGGCCACTGCATGTACCGAGATAAGCGACCGCCGCCTAGTTGCACGTAGTGCCGTTGCTCACTGGCCAATAAGTTGCTGCATTGCCTATCAAAAACGCATCTACCCTACATGTCGGTGACACCCAACTGCTCGTCGCCTCGTATATTACACCGAATCAGGGATTTGGAGTCGAACCAATTCACGACTTTGCCAACCAGCATCTTCGACAATTTGGCATCTCTGCAAAATCTGTGAGTGGGCAACGAAATCGGACACGCGGTACAACAAGCGTTCCTCGAATTTCCACCGATTAGGCTGACGGATGGAGCTCCTCTACTGAGAACGGCCCAATACCGTTCAAGTTCGATATCTGTTCCAAAGCAGTGTTCGGGTTTTCTCTAGCATCGTCTTTCCCTGGAGATGAGTGTTTTAGAGGTTATTTCAAAGATCGGCTCCGACCTTCTTATTGAGAGACAAGAGACCCTTGGTGCAGGGGAAATTTCGGATATATTCGCCTGCATGCCCTTATATACCAACCCTAACAATCTATCACGTCCGGGTCGGTTCCCCCTGTTGTTTTGTGGCCCCCTCAACCCGATATCGTACCAACCGTTATGTACTAAAAGTAGCGCAGTTGCTATTCACGGCGATGCTGTGTGCGCGCTCAGGTCGCGACACAGTTGACCGTGCTGTAGGTCCTGTATTCTTGCTTGCTGACGGCCGAGACACGAAGTCCAACACCCGATGACACGAAAACTCCATTTATATTAGACTGGCCCCGTGCTCCTGTTCTTGAGCAAACCGTGACTGCGGCCTCCTGCTCAAGGCAGTTCATAAAAGGTCCCTACTCCTTTTTATGTTGTCGAAATTAGGAACTCGCATTCTCTGGTAAAAACGGATGTACGTCGAGTTTCTAGTCGAGTGCAGCTCCTTATTGTCGTACACCCCTTTCATCGTGTAGATGGGTTAGAGTGCCGGGCCTATATAGACGCGAAGGCGTTGAAGATGAGGGAGAAGGTACTGTTCATGGCCCATACGAGACGTTCGGTTTACTTGACGACGACCACATGTATTGTGACAAAGGCAGCACCTAGGTGCAGGTGGTACCCATTAATCATCCCTCGATATAGATTGAACGTTTTTGGGCCCGACATTTCTGACCTGTTGAGCTTATCGGGTCAGGAACTACCGTTGGCGTGATAATGTTTCGTGTATATTTGTTTCGGACTGTAGCGCATAGCGTCGTGTGTCGGTTTGAGCGAACGAAGGTGATCTAAGTCATGTTCCGGGTAGGATATTGAGCTCCTCATTGTAGGAGCTCCAAACTATCTGCTGCACCCCTACCTTGGGCGGACTCAGTTCCTTGATGGCCAATCTGTTCCCTGATTTGCGCCTAACAAACACATTTGCCCTACACGTCGCTGACACTTACCTGCCCGTCGCCTCGAATGTTACATGGTATCAGGGATTTGGGGAGTAACAAATTCACCGAATTGCCGGACAGCATCTTCGGTAATTTGGTGTCTCTAAAACATCTGTGAGTTGGTTTCAAAGTTCGACACGCGCTGCAAGAAGCACTGCGCGCAATCCCGAGGACACGTCGAACTGACCGGCTCCCCGGCTTATAACTGCCCAATGTCGTTCAAGTCTAATTTCTGTTTCATAAACGTGATTGAGGTTTTTTTCAAAGACGACCATGGGGCTGTTCGCTGTGGTAGACTTTATTCGTTTTTATAAGGTTGGTTTCAGGCAAGGGAAATGATCTTCTGGGCTGAAGAGGCTCACATCGTCGTTACCGTGGCACCGCTGGGTTCGGTTCTAAGAAAAGTGCAGTATTCGGTGAATCAAGAAGGAAATGGGAAACACTCTGCCTCCCATCTGTGGCTTGGAACTGCTGTTTCGTACGCCGGTAGGCGTCCATATCTCACAGACAAAAACCCGCTGATACCTCCATCACCATGAGCTTAAGACCGATCTACTGTTTCGGTGACCGTTTAGTTTTCACTTCGTTGCTTACTCCGCTTTTTAGAGTATCGTGCAGACCATTGTCAATCCTAGTGTGTCGTGTCTGAACCTTTCGCTGAAACCTGCCGCTGCTCCTTTCGTTACTGCGAATCAGGGAGTTGGGAGAAAACGAATTTTCCACTCTCACAGCCGACGACTTCGGTATTTTGCCATCTCTGGAAGTTTTGTGAGTGGGCCATGAAAAGCCAAAGCCGTGCTGCCTCAGCGAATACAGTTTTTGGCTGAATCGTGTTGAACCGACAGACCTCCGCGAATGGGAACTACTCAATATTGCTGGTATGCCATTTGTTCAGCATTATCAAAATACTAGCCATTTGGCTAGTACTTATCGGGATAGTGGTTAACGTTTTTCATGGAGATAGATATTTGTTACACCCCTTTCACAACTTGCGTCACCATGCCAGTGGAGCAGTACGTGAATCATTACCCTGCCCTCACACGAGACCAACCTGGTGTTCCGCACGCCAGAGGTCATGCATATCTAGGGAGCGAAATTCTGCGGACAGCTTTGGCGCTGAAACCTTGTGCTTGCGGCCGTTGTTCGTTTTTATCTGGCGACGAACATACGACCTCATCTAGCTCGCGATGGTCGATGTTTCCCTGCAACAGACACACGCCAATAAACGCCAATATATGACGATAAGAGCGTCGAGCTTGATCTCCTCGTTCGTCGCGGGTAGACGCGTTCTGCGATAGAGGTAGCTTTTTTGGCGTTTATATTTTCTGGATGACGGGGCGCCTTAACCCAAAATCGTCGGAATGCCATTATATTGTTGCAGTATGCATTTTTGTATAGATTGGCCACGGGTTTGTTCATCGGATTGCACTTTCAGGTCGCTCAAAATCATGTTTTCGGTGTCGGTATAAAGCTCCTCGAGTGAGGAGCTTCAGAAACAAAATGGTGAACCTCTATCGTAGAATGCGTCGGTACGGTGAAACCTGTCTGAGGAGTCTGCGTTCGTGGTAGTCTGATTGCGGGGGCGACCATACACATCACGGAATGGGCGATTCCATCAATCACTCATCGTGTGTACATGCCATTCCTGCGAAGTGGATAACGTATGTCACAGCGTAAAACACATGCACGGGGACGCAGTGCAGTGACGTTTGTTTCGACGGCCGGTTTAGTTAAAACTCCCATAAACGCTCGCACAAACTGATTTCGAGAAGCGCTTCTGACATCTGCCCTTTTTTGCCTTCTTATGTCCTTCTGAATGTGGAGAAAACAGGTGTGATACACAATTTCACATACGAAATCATCTCTCCACGCCTGGTACTCTTCGACAACAAAAATGTTCTCTGACCATAGCAATTCCGTTCCGCTGACGTCTCCTAGCCGTTTCGTGCGTCATGACCAATCTCAGGGATCTTTCCAGAAATGACATGACTACTTTGCCGTCTGGTGTCTTCGGTGGCTTAACCTCGTTACTGGAGTTGTGAGTGGACATTATCCGGTACATAAGTTACGCACGCTTGTGTTATACTGAACTGGCTATGCCTGGTTGATGTCAGATGTCCCGCCTTCTCTAAGGTTGCCGACCGTGTCGTTGATGCTTGTGACTGTTGTATTATTTGTTTTACGTGGCGCGTTTGTGCTGTCGTCTGGCCTGTCAGACGTGGCACCCTCCGATCGCCGGAACTTGCCCTAAACAGTTTACGAGTCCTCCCACGGTAGGGGTGCAGAAATAAGTTCCTGAGCTCCTGCAATGAGGAGCTCAACATCTCACCCGGAACACATGACATCTAAGATTTTCGTTCGCGCGACCCCATCAATATTCCTATCCGCTATTCCTAAAGCAAGTATACTCACTCGTATAGTGGTCATACCAACCGGTAGTTCCTTACTTCAGGAGATTGACCGGTTAGGAACAGTTTCACGGGGAACAGTGCAACGCCTACCGTGGGATTGGTCCTAGGTTGGCGTGTTTTTATCTTCTCGTTTACCAGGCATTCATGCCGAAACCGTATATAGCCTTAACGCTGTTTGCCCGCGAACGTGAGAGCCGACATGTAAACCACGATGCACGCGGCCCATTGGACCACCTCTGTTCGGGTTTCTGGTGCAACGCTTCAAAGGCACACACCTCGTACGAACGCTACGTCTGACATTTGGTCCCTGCCATGTCTTCGTCTCCTTGTGCGTCATGACGAGTCGCAGGAACCTTGCAAGTAACGATATTTCCACCTTCCCAACCGGTTTCTTCAGCACAATGGCGTCTCTTTCCCGATTGTAAGTGCGCATTGCCTGCTTAATTGCATTATTGCTTGTGTACGATAGCGATGCTGTCAACATAACTGGTGCCGATATCGGTTGAGTTATTTTTTCAGAGCGACTTATTTCAGTAGGTGGTGTTAATAATCATAATCACATACATCTAGTTACCACAAATGTGCTCATGCACAGAGTACGTCGAGGCGTTTCACCTATTCGTTTCGTGTAGGTTTCAGTAGAAGGTATACATGTAGTTTGGTTTTTGTAGGGACCCTTCACGCTTGGAATATTCTAGCAACGATATTGATCGCGGAGACCGAACCCAACTCAACAAGTACTTTTGATGTGAGCTCATTTGTGCACTGCTCTAAAAGCACAACCGTCGCATTAATACACTCTCTCGGTTGCACTCTCGTCTCTTGTGGCAACGTGCGTCACGACCAACCCCAGGGATCTTTACGGGAACGACTTAAATACTTTGCCAGCCAACGTCTTCGGCGGTTTAACATCTCTAGTGGAGCTGTAAGTGATCCCTTAGATGGTGCAAGTTTATTGGGCGTGTCTGCATCGGCTGCCTGGTTCTGCAGCATGACGGATATTGTCGGTCGAATTTCTAGCCATATCCACAGGGAGATGTCTACACTTAGCTAAGGAACTATGTTGTGTGTTTGACTCATGTGTTGGAGCCATGTCGTAGTAACAACTTTATTCGTGGATGCTCGCCGCAGGTCGTTTGATTGATTAAGGACCACACCAAACAAACTTAACACGTCTTCCATTCAATCACATGTATGTGCCCGTGGTCATCTGTATATCAGTTCACCACAGCAGCGCTTCGAAGACCCACGCTTCGTTCCGAAGCCGCCTTCCCCTATCCCTGACGCCTCCTCGTCGCGTGCTGCGGCGCAACCAATCACAGGAACCTGGAGGGAAATTCCCTTTCTACCTGGCCTTCCGGCTTATTCGGCGATTTAACATCTCTACTCGAATTGTAAGTGAGCCCTGGAAAAACACACCGAGCGGAGGTTGAATGTATGTCCGGTGATCAACATGCGCTCAAAAACAAAAAGGGGGCCAGGCAATACCGTACATGACACCATCGACCGTCGACAGTTTCTGATCGCTGTTGACCACTGCAATTGTATATACACAAGCTGAATGGTTACTGCAGGACGACGGACGCCTTCCGAGTCATGATCGATCTACATATATAACGCGATTAACGGACACTTACGTACCACACATTGCGATACTGCGTATGATCAACCCGCCCGCGGTAACTTCCTCCCGAGCAGGCAGGAGCACGCGCTGCCCTCGCCTCCTAGCCCACTTCTCGTTCGCGGGGTATGGACGAGCGACCATATCGGTCGAGATGACGGCGTGCGATTGACTCTAACATGCTTCCGTTGCGTTCCTGCTCATATTTCCAAAGATTTAACAGGGTTACGGAGACACACGCTTGGTGTAGATGCAACCCCTCTCTGGCACTGACGTGTCACTGACGTCTCCTCGTCCTCTCGTGCGTCACTACGAACCACAGGTCACTGAGGAACAATGGTATTTCCGCTTTACCAGACGGCGCCTTCGACGGTTTGCCGTATCTGCTCGATTTGTAAGTGAGCCCGGACATGGCGTGTGTTGAACGGAGGATAGATTTGTATCCCGTACACGGCATTAGTATTGCCGAAACGATGGTAACGCAATAAAATACAGTCCGCAGCTAAACGCGCTTACGACGTCCGCCGTTTTTGTAGCTCGGTTGACCCCCAAACTTGTGTTTTATGCCGTCTGTATGGTTATTGTGAAAACTGTATAAATGACAGCTGTCGACGTAGAAGTCAACTGACTGAAGGTTTTACCACAATCGCCCCGAACAGAAACACCACCACCAGCTCTCCGGTCTATGCCCCGTGCCTCAATTTCTTCACTATAGTCTTTGTCGTCGAACGTATGTCCCTCCAAGCACAAAACCCCACTGTGGAGTAGGCTTGGTTCCTGCGCATTCAACTTTCCGCGCAGTCGCGGGATTTAGACCAAGGTGCATCAATAACCCCTGTTCTTATGCCGTACCCCGCGTATAATGTAAATATGGGTGAGCATGTTTCCATGTGCGTCACGACGAGTAGGTCTCGGTTACTAATAATATACTAGAAAGGGGATGGGGCGGGAACCTCCGCCTCATTGTGGAGGGGGCAATACTTTGGAAATGTACTATTAACGGGTTATCATACAGCACACATGGTACACGACGTACAACGTTCCCATTCGAGAGGGAGTTCAATTGATGTCCCGGGTGCGTCGCAAGCTAGAAAGGGCTAGAACAGGAGTTAGAATGTAATGTATGTACAGTATGATATGAGCTATACTATGTTTGCTCCAACTGAATGCTTCGTGTACCACGTATGAGGTCTGACGACGTGTGTTTCATTGATGCACTGGACGTAAAAACATAGCAGTGGCTAGATCTCCTGCTGTACACCAACTATACAGAGGCTGCCGATGTACCGCCGCTGCTGTACAGCTGCTACATGCGGTACTGAAGTCTCTGCGTCTAGGATGCGAGGCTGCATCTGGTACCAAACTCCCCCGCTTATTTTGGTCGGTTTGTGTTTGTATGCCTATTTTGAGTAGAATACGGCAGCATAACACTTCATTTTTACAGACAGAAGCGCACACACACACGTTCACAGGAGCACTGGAGCTACTTTATAGGGAAGGGCTCACAGAGGCTGTAAGGTCATACCTATGATGCAGCAGCAGAGCAGCAGAGGGAGAAACACATTAAACGATATTTTCACGGGCCTTTGCTGCTGTATGCTCGGTATACCTGGCGTGAGGTCGGACGGCGTGTGTGGGTGCATCACGAACCAAAGGCAGGCGGCTACAGAAACATATGCAAAGGCAGCAGCAGCTAGCAACAGGTGTCAGAAGCAGACACAGTGGCTTCTTCCGTGTGGTTTAAAGCAGCCGGGATTTATAGCGAAAAATTCGTCCGTTTTGGTTACATTTCTACGTACGAAACGCGGGGGGGGGAACTCCGGGGGGCTGTGGTTAATGATTTCGGCAAGGATGTTATATGTCCAAGTAGCGCGCGTGCCGGTACGAAACGCGTAGAGCGTGCCGAGCTCGGTCCGTCGGGCGCAAACACCCCTTGTACGCAGTTAATATGTGAAAACAAAGTTCAAAGACTACATACATACGTGAAGTGCAATAAGCTGGCAGAGCACGAGCAGGCACGGTGTGCGAGGATGATATGACACGCCCACAGTTTCGTTTGCCCTTGCTTCGGGCTTGCGTTCGTCCATGTAAGGGACGTACGTGCCTGATGAAGACATCAAAACCAACAACATACCACTGCCGGTGTAGGTTGCAGCAAAATGACCTCAGGGAAAAACCTTGTAAAAAGCCGGCCCAGGTTTGGCCGGTTTCGGCTCTTCTAATGACACTTTCTACGATAGAGGTTCGCCATTTTTATGATGAAGCTCCCCACCTGAGAAGCTCTATACTTGACCGAAAAACTGATTTTGAGCAAACTGAAAGTGCAATCCGATGAACAAACCGGTGGCCCATCTGTATAAACAAAGCATATTGCAAACAAACAATGACATTCCGACGATATGGGGTTAAGGAGCCCCGTCATCCACAAAATAAAAACGTCAAAAAGTGCTACCTCTATCGTTGAACACGTCCTATAAAACATGGTACACTTGGAAGGATACAATGATCGCGTTTAACTGTGGTCAAGTCGTTCTGGGAACGATTCGACTCATTACTATTCGTATGCATAAACGCCGTCCCACATTTCATGTCCATTTTACTGGTGGCCCCTCGTCGTCTCGTGCGTCGTGACCGTCCGCAGGAACCTTGAATCTAATGGTATTCCCAACTTTACCGACGGAGTATTCGGAAGCTTAACTTCCCTGCTCACACTGTGAGTAAACTTGAGAGGGTACCACTCAAGAATTGGTTCATCCATCATTCGGGAAACAAGATTTATGTTACCTAAGCGTGTATCGCGCATTTCTGTATCATTGTTTCAATAAACAGGCTGTCCTGTGTATTAGACAAGCCATTTTTCGTGCTTGATGCCGCCGCTTACTACGAAATTCCTACCCAACCCGGGTCCATGAACCATTGACAGCAACAAGCTTTGCAGAGTCGACGTGGTCGTCGCAGTCGATTTCTTCCAGGTGCTAAAACGAGACATTTGAATGATCTCCTAGCCAGTTCAATTATGTTCTCTATGGCGGACGCTCGTCGTAGATGTGGCCGTGGGCACTATGCGCTTCGATGTAACGAAACTTTGTGTTTGTACGATATCGACGATATATATGTACGACGAAACACCAAATTCGATTTGTCAGAAGTACCACGAGTCGGAGCTGCATGACGACCGAGGCAAACATGCAGCCCCTCCCCCTGCGAAATCGCTGTTTGTTCGTCGTCGCTTGCGTCATGCTTAACCAGGGATCTATATGAAAATTCTATTGACACCTTACAAGCCGGAGTGTTCGATGGGATGCCGTCGCTGACGTGGTTGTGAGTGGTTCAAACAAAGGCACATCCGTTCATAGGAGATGCATATATATATATATATATATTAACCAAAAATCGTCTACGTATCATACTGTTGACCCCGGTACTCGCTAGTACTAAGGGGAGTCGCTGACCTATACCCTTCATGAGGACATATACACCCCCTCCGTAAAACGCGC
>JBBMKB010148830.1:0-18460 GCA_037833945.1 Alaria marginata
GCGAGATGAATGCTGATTATCTTGCACAGCAGCAGCAAAAATCAACAGATCAGAGCCCGCGACATACCATGTATCACACAGGGGGCAGCACTGTGTCGTGCTACCGGCTGCCGATCCCAAAAGGCCGCTCACCCTCAAGCGTCCATGTGTACGCTACTGCTCTGAGCTCTGGGCCTGGTGCCGTACAGCAGCACACTTCGAACGAGCGGCAAAGGCCCTGCTCGGCTGACTTTGTTTTTCCAAAAAAAGTGGTGTGGCAGCTGAGATTTCTCGTGTGGATGCTCGCGCTATGAATAGTTGCTTTCCGTGACGTGTTTGTTTTCCCCCCATCACGGATTGGTTCATTTCGTAAAGAATTTTGTTCCCAGCGAACGACCATGGGACCTTTTTTTTTCAAATTTTACGTCTAAAAACAACCCAGTCCCAGACCTAATCGTAACTCCGTACATACATCATGAACACGAATGTCGTCAGAAGAGAGAAGTATGCTGGACGTGCTCGGATTTCAGAAAAAAACAAAACTACCAACTCCGTTGAACTATAAAGGCCTGGCAATACACTTTTCGTTACTACGTAAGTGTTTTTGAGCATGTTGGCGTTTTTTTGCTGGTTTTGCAGCTATGAGCCCGCCGATTTGTTATTGTTTAGCGATTATTCGTCGATTTTGGGTCAACCATTAATATTCAAGGCGATTTGCGATAATCGTAACACAAAAATAGAGTAAAAAAGAGAATATATCCATGAGGGGTCTAACTACGCCCTTAAATTAAGAAATACAATATTACGTTCGCAAGTACCGGTAGCTTAAAGCCCTATCGCCGGCTACTGGTTTGTTGAGGCCGCTGCGGCCGGAATATGTGTATACATATAATGAGAGACCAGTCTTTTGGTGCGCGTCAAGGCCAATCTTGGCCTTAAGATGCTGTTTTTAGTGAAGAGGGGCAGTCAGTGAAGTCGACCGCGGTCTCCTATTAATAGCATATTTGCCTATAAGAGGGTAGGGCGGAAGGGCGGGGGGTGAAGGGGTAGGGGGGGTACAGAGAGTGTGTGTGGAGGGGGATAGAAACAAATTGTGCACACGAGCCCGTAGGAAAAAACCACAGATCAGAAACTAACCTAACCCTAACCGCCGTCTAATGTACACGACGTTAAAAAAATAGGAACCTGTTTCGAGATGGCTGAAGCATCATGCTACTTGATAAAAAAACGGTGTTTAGACCGCCTATCTTACTAAATGATCCGAACCTTCCACCAACGCACACAAGTTAACGACAGCGATGATTCTCGTGGTGCGCGAGTTGCTAGCGACAACAAAACTATCTTACCGGTAGTAATGTGGTTTGGGGTTCGAAGGATAGGGTTAGGGTTTGGTATATATGAATGCACCCCCCTCCCCAAGCTTTCCCCTCCTCTAAATCTGGATGGGTTGGCGTCGAATGGCAACGATGCTGTAAAACAAGTCACCAGACCATAGACATGAAACGCACAGCTGCCAGTTCACACAGACTTACCACATTGACCGACACTAGACACCACGCAATTAACAGCTAAAAAAACAAAACCTCACTAACAACAAAAACAACACATTAGACATGAAACAACTCAAAGCAATATCTCGTTTTTTTCCGTATCAAAACACAAAGCAGATACACACATGAAATAACTCAGCTAACAATCCCTTTTTGTTCCACATCTCATAACACAAACCAGATAGACATGAAATAACCCAACTAACCATTATTTTCGAATACCAGTACACAGACCGGATATAACCAGGTATAGACGTGAAATAACTCAGTCAACCATCCTTATTTATTTCAGGTATCATAACACAAACCAGATATAGACATGAAACAACTCAATTACCCATGTATGTACTTTTCGAATACCAGAACACAGACAGGATATAGACATGAAATAACTAAACTAATCATTTTTGTTTCCCCCTACCAAAACACAGACCAAGTGTGGACACGGAATAATTCCATGAGCAACATCTTCTTACCATATCGAAACACAAACCAGATGTAGACATGAAATAACTCAGCTAACCACCCTTTTTTTTCCACATATCATAACACAAACCAGATATAGACATGAAATAACTCGGTTAACTCGGCCAACCATCCTTTTTTTTCCACTTATCATAACACAAACCTGATAAAGACACGAAATAACTCAACTAACCATATATATACATTTTTCGAACACCAGAACACAGACCGGATATCGACATGAAATAACTACACCAATCAGCTTTTTTTCGCCATAATACCAAAACACAGATCAGCATCAAGAATAGACACGAAATAACTCCACTACAAAACAACATGTTCTTACTACAGTATATCAAAACACAAGCCAGATATAGACATGAAGTAACTCATAAGGTTCTTTCCCCATACTAAAAAACAAAACATAAGCAAGATACAGACATGAAACAACTCAACTAACATTTTTGTTTCCCTATATCCAAACACAAACCAAATATAGCGAGGAGGGTGGTGTTTGGGGAGCTGGTTGGAGGTAAAGGCTACTCCCTGAGGCAGGAGCATAATCGGGGGGGGGCGCCTTGAGGAAGGTCCGCAAGATGCAGAAATGAAGACCGGGGAATTGTTTCGACGGGTCGAGGACAGGGTGTACGCCTTGATGCGGAAATGGGATGACGCCCACAGGAACATCAATATTCAGACTGACGGCAGGCAATGCCGTCCTGCATGGCAATACCGATTGCAGGCATCTCCATTGTTCAATTCAGTACAACAGCTCCTGTAGAACCTCCCTCTCCAAGGTGCTGCTTTGCTCAGCTCGGCACGACAGCTTGCTACCTCCTTCGAGAGATAGGCGACTGTTGTCGATTGAATTCCCGAGCGAAACAGCCAGCGGGATACACAAAAATACGGTGGAAATATCATTTTGTCGATATCAGAGATGCAACACCTCGAGACCACACCAATCAATGCAACGTTGCTCACTCATACGCCAACAGCCACACAACAAAGCACGCCACCAGGTATCAGCAAGAGGAGGAGAACAGCAGCCTAGAAGCATCGTTACTTTGACGCCGTGATGTTCTTCGTTGTGACAGGAACTGCGTCAAAGCCTGTCAGACGTACTCATACAACTACTATTACGGTTTGCGATATGTACGTACTTTTTTTCTGTGTGTACGGTATGATATCCTCTAAGGTGCCAAGAGCACAATACAGCATCAGGCACTCGTAGCGAGAAGGATAGCAGCAGAGAAGCAATGCGGTGGTTACACCTAGATGTTCTCCGAGAATCTCGCCAACATCTGTCAGTCGAGCACAGTAGCCGCAGCATTAAGCATTAATAGTAGTATTGTATGTATACTTCGAAGTATATATGTATTTCAGGAACGCGTGTTTTGCTAGGGACGGTGTGATATGTACCACAGTAATACTGTTATTGCTACTGTATCACCCTATTTTGGTGGTATCCGACACCCTACACTATTACGGGGGACCATAATAAGTAAGACCTACGGTACGCACAAAAACCTATATATTTACCTATTTTTACTTACAATATTTGGTCCCTATTTACTATGGTCCCCCGTAATAATGTAAGCCAGCAGCAACAAAGCTCAACACGATGTGAGATATATCAACAAGAGTCTGGGGACGTCGATGGAGAAGCACTAAGATGTTCACACGGTAGCGATCTTTGTGGGATTGAACATATCCTCGAAGCCTGTCAGCCGAACATAGCAGTACAAGTACTCGTTGGGATGGTTCACTCTGGGACGATGGGTCAAAAATCCATGTTTTTGCATCCTATGCCTTTTCTTGTCTTCCGACGTTCGGTCTAAGTCTTCCGGAATAGATGCCCGCCTGAATCAACGGCGCTGGCGCTGCATACGTTGTACCAGTATGTCGTCCGAATCTGTCGTTATCCATGAAACGTCGCTAATCCTGTTTACAGCGTTCCTCGCACCTTTGACGTGCGTGTACCATGTAATTTTTTTATAGGGGGGGGGTTTCCAGTCCACTCTTTCTCATGCATAAAGTATCAAGAGCGTGACCAACGTGAATTCGACTAAAAGGGACTATTAGTCATTCAAAATGCTGAACTCTAATGAGCAATTTGAATGAAACTTTAACCTCTAGGTACACATCTAGGTCTGATTGGACGCGTGCTACCATAGAGGTAGCACTTTTTGCAAGCAATATTTTCTAAATGACGGAGCCCCGCGTTCCTTACAGCACGAGCGCAGCAATGTAGTTGTACGGGTTAGGGGCAGCAGAACGACCAAAGCTCAGGAATATTTTAACCGGATGCAAACACACATGGCATACCTTTAAGAGATATGCTTGTGGTTCAAAATATATCGGGCTGAACCTAATATTTCTTTCAAGATCGACTTACAAGATGAATAGGGTGTGGTTCTCGAGGGATCACGTTTTCCGTAAGGCGTGTTTCATAGCTACAATGTACGGAAAAGAAAAAAAACACACAGAAAAAGTGAAAAAAAAACGAGAAAAAAAACATTATGGAGTTACAGTATAGCCAGCGCGGCCCCTTGACCCAAATCGTCGGAACGTCGTTCTTGTTTCGAAATATGGGTATGTTTTGAACCTAGGCCATGGGTCTGGCCGTTGGATTGCACTTTCAGCTTACAAAGAATACGCTATTTGGGTGGGGTATAGCGCACCTCAATTGAGATATCATACCTCAGAAACTAAATGGTGCACGGTTACTGCAGTGTAGCAGTGTATCATTGTGTGGCACAGCGCGTCTGGAAAACCTGTGGACAAACGGCACATCGTGCAACGTTTCCGTCCCTGTCTCATTTTCGAGGTGCTGATCCATTGATGTTTTATAGTCCTGCTCCTGTGTCCCCAAAAAATGAGCGTTCGGTTTTGTCTCAACCCATATTTAGTCCGTTCTACGCAACGCTCCCAATACCTCCGTAATTACTTGATCCAACGTGGCCCTGCCGCCGTGGGGGCGGGAGGGCCGCTCATTCCCTAGTAATATGATATATCTGGTACACGAGACTACACGAGTAAGGGTCATCTTATCGACGAGCCAAATTTCCAATTTTTCCAATTTTTGGAAGTATGTATGAAATACTTACAGTAGGCGTTCTAGCTCTTTTGTGAAATTTAACAGACCCCGAAAAATCGAGAAAGCTACAAATTCCACTAATTCCAATATTTGGAAATCCCGGTCCATATTTCACGATTTTCACGCTAGAGGGTAGGGTACGGCGCGCGCCGATGCTCAACGCTGAGACCAGCAGGCGGCTGCAGACGTTGACCAGGTAGGCCCGACGTAGTGGACGATGGAATCGAGTGGTCTGCGTCTCAGGAGGACTCTTCGTCGAGTCTGACGAGAGAACCATTCAGCTCCAACTTTGCCGACGCAAGGTGCAGAAACACGATGCAGGTGCCCGCTGATGCGATTATAGGCTCGTTCTGACAGGAGGAGCTACACCCCATGCTCCGAAGGCACGGCCGCTTCTGTTTGAGCTGCATCGTGTCTTATGGGGAGAACTTAGAGACGACCTCCGTCGGAGCAAGGCTTACTGGAGGACTTTGCGGATGCCTGAGGAGAGCTTATAGGTGTCCAGTACTGCTGTATACGTACTCGTACGTACTCGTATACTCGGAGCATTTTTTTTGTGTGTACAAAATAAACAAAAAAGTTCGCACATCACGTTTCTGCTGCTGCTGCTGCTGCTGCTGCTGAGTTTTTGCCCAGGTCGGAACCCCAAGCTCCCAACATTGTCACACGAACGTCTACACTACCTTTCAGCAGCTGTCTCTTTGCCTACATCTCTAGATGACCGTGCCTGAGCTGCACGCTTGCGCCTATAACGCCATGACTATCTGAAGATGATGTTGCTGCTGCTGTTTGGCTATCTGCCACATCCTGCCGCGGTTTTCCTCGTGAAATTCAGGTCATAACCGTTCGCCCTGGGCCCGCTGATCCCGCTCACGCCAGAATACACGGTTCTAGTTGGCCTGTGTGCCTCCCTCTACGGTATTTAGGGTGCTAAGCCCGTGCTGCCTCTGCAACGATGCGATATCTGAGGTAGTCGGTGGGATTCCGATAAAAAATAGGAAAAACAAAAAAATACGGGGGAAACGTAACAGAACAACACGGCCCCCGTAGTTAATGACGTTTTTTTTTGCCAAACAAAAATCCAAAATTTGGAAGTTTGGCTCTTCGACAAGAACGACCCTAAAACGAACAGTTCTAGTTTGGAGTAAAGTACATACGATACGAGGTATACGTACAACAACCATATTGTCAATTGTCTTTGCCATAAAAACACAGCACGCTGGGCCACTAAGAGCACACTACTATTAATACCAGTCGGCCAGAACTAAAGTTCACGAAGTTGTTTAATCTAACTCGGTCTGGTTGCTTGCCGATCCTGTAAAGTTATTGCGTCTCTGTAAGGCCGCGGGTCGGAGCACGGGAGTTTCGTGGTGCCGAAGCGTGTGTCATGCTCTGGAAGCTTCTCCGATTTTAAGTTGATATATAGTCGATTCACGGGTTTCCAAAATAAGAGGCTTTTTGGTGAAAGCCCCGTCGCACGTGCAGGGGAACAGGAAAAACAAAGCTGTGTAGAAGTAGATTTCAGGCCGTGTCAGAAGCGAGCGCACGTTCATCGAGCTACACGCTACGTGTTCCAGGTGTGAA
Organism: Alaria marginata; assembly: GCA_037833945.1. Classification (NCBI taxonomy): domain Eukaryota; class Phaeophyceae; order Laminariales; family Alariaceae; genus Alaria; species Alaria marginata. The sequence continues at coordinate 6,676 of JBBMKB010148830.1, forward strand.
CAGGAGGTGACACCGATATGTTGCACGAGTACACCAGCCGGCAAATCCCCCTATCGGTTTGTCTCTAGGAGCTTCAGGTCTCTCGAACGGTACTGGGGTATCACTAAAAGCGTTGGTGTTGATTTCTACTTTCTGAGAAGACAAATACCAACCACCCCACCGCACACCAATTCAGCGATTTGACCATTTCTGCATGCCGACGACGGACGGTTTCATGGCAGCACTTCTCTCACACACCATATGCATGGTGGTGCTCAATTTGTGATTTTTAGTCGCTGTTGTGGTGTGTGGGCGAGCCATCCGTGACCTGAGGTCGTTTTCAAACAGGGCGGTGTTTTGTAACCCTCCGTTGCTCAGTTTCGTTTTGTAAGCACCTACTTCGAGCCACACAGCTCCAGTTCACTAGCTGCTGAGTGGAATCTCCCGCACGTCGCATGAGCTTCAAGATGCCGTTCTGAACCTGGTTCCACTTTGATGCGCGGTAGTTACTTTTGGAAACATGAAGCCACCTTCTTCTTGCCAAAACCAAGCAAGATATATACATTCTAAAACCTTGATAGAAAATAGCGGGGATCGGGAGAAAGTAAGCCCACTCTAAAACCTACCATCAGGTACATTGCAAAAGCGTTTGAAAAAAGGAGATGGGAAAAAAAATGTCTGAGCCACGACTTAAACATACTGTCAGCCATTTCCTCTGTTTGCCGTATCACGAATCCGCATCCATATACTGTTATATATTCCGCGTACGTACGTACGTACTATATATTCGTATCTCCGAAGCCGCAATTCAGTTCCAATATATTTTATTGTGGTTCGTCCGCCGTTCCAGCTAATATTATGTGTATATCATTCTGGTATTACGCCGTACGGTATTACTAGTAGAGTGGTAAATGAGGCAAGAGTGCCTTGTACTCGCAGCAGGCCGTGTGCATTCCGCAGTACGCCGTGCATCAGCATGGTCGATATATATGCAGTACACGAGGGTATCTCGTACTGAAAGAGAGATTAAATGAAAGGAAAAAGGATAAAAAAATACAGAAATATCAGCACGACATCCCCCCTCTACCTACCGTAATCATGCGGGTTATCGCACCCATCGGGGGTTTGGCACCCGACGGGGTTATGGCACCAGGGTGCGATAAAAAACCCAAGAAAAAAACATTTAATTGCATTTTCGCGCCCCCATTGGGGTTACCGCACCCGGTGTGATAACCCCGACATAAATCCAAGATTGAGTGCTGCCGCAACGGGCCGTATGTATGTTCCTTTGAAGTTACGTTCGGTGAAAGATCAACCACTCACGTATCATTATTGCACTGACGCAGTTCACGCGTTCGAATACGGCACGTCAATCGCTGTATATGCTGTCAACCCAACACACATACGGTACCCATCGAAGAGATCACACCGGGGTGCATATATGCAGCACCGTTGCCCCAAGTATGGCCCGGTGTAATACGATTCAGCATCGCACCCATCGGTGTTATCGCGGGGGTGCGTAAATACCAAGAACGGCATGATTTAATTGTGTTTGCGCACCCCCATCGAGGTTTCGGCACCCATCGGGGTTATTGCACCGGGGTGCGATAAAAAACACAAGAAATAAACATTTAAAAACGCGTTCGCACCCGGTGCGGTAACCCGCATGATTACGGTAGGCTCTACAGCTCTGTAGAAAGTCCCAACCATTCAACTTTGAACAACGTCTAGCTTCCTTTAGAGACGATCAGCACGAGTCCATGTGCTCGACGTGCCTCATGTACAACGCAGAGGGCGCCCACTCACCTCCCCACTGACATCGAGGGTGCTAGCACGCAGCCTCAACATCCCTCCTGGATGGGTCTACTGCAGTGCGGTGTGTCGCTAGCAATGGAGAGAGGAGATGCTCGGATGTGTGCTGACATCTCTAAAAAGTTAGATTTTTGATCACGCGAGATTCACAGGAAGGGCGGCGCTGCTGTCAAACCTTCCCCGCCAGACAAACAGGCAGGCAGACAGACAGATAAGCAGACAGGCAGGCAGGCAGACAGACAGATAGATAGTCATAAAATACCATCTAAAGGACGTTGGCTGTATTCCATGCCGATGCTATTCAAAACGTAAAAACGATTTATGTTTGCTCTTGTCTCGAAAACCTTTCATTAAATGCGCGTATCACTCAGAGAGGTATTGGCCTTCCTGCTTTGATGCCATCATACAACATGTTTCTATTCTGGACGGTAGTTCTGAAAAATATCGGAACATTGAGCGTCGTTTCGGAGGAATTGTGAAGTATTTTGGTCTTGGGGGTACACCATGATCACAACACCGTTCGAAGGAATTGTGAGTATACTGGTCTTGGCAGTACACCATGATCACAACACCGTTCGAAAAGTTACACGCCAATATCTGAGATCGCAGTCTATGTCCGTGAACAAATACTGTTTAGTGCACTGTGTTGGCGTGTAGGTTTTAGAGCATGTGGAGTGGGTTTGCTAGATAATTGCGTAGATTTGCCTGAGAAGGGTATACGAAGTATAGCAGATTGCAGGTAATACTGGTATACCGCAGAACAAATGAAGCTGGTGCACTTCTATCGTGGATACTGCTTAAGGCGCCTTTGCCGCTTAGCCTCAACAATAAATCGTTTGAACGGCATGTCACGCGTTGCCCGTCTTATTGCCATGGAACTGTCTTCCTTAGTGTCGTATACAGTATGGAAGATACTTCTGATCAAGGACCGTCGTGTCATGCGTCACAATTGCGATTGACCATCGGCCGCTGCAACACTTCTTGCTTACTTGCTCGCACGCCGCAGCTGCCTGAAATTCTCTTTGGGAACAACGCACTGGAGTTGCACCACGAGCCGTCCGGCTTCGTGCTTCAGTTTGAAGCACGGGGAGCTTTGAAGGGGTGGGTGAAGCTGTTCACTGAGGGCACGTTCGAGGCAAGTTTCGTCCTCTCTAACGAAACAGCATGGGTACCTGGTATGTGGTTTCACGCCCCAGACAACATATATGACGCCAGCTGAAGAAGCCAAGAACCTCAAAATGTGGCAAAATGCGTTGCTGCCAAGGCCAAAAGCCCGTGTATCACGAGGTGCAGGAATACCAGTGTGTTTGACCTTGGATATGTTTTTACGACAATCCGCTGTACATACTCTAGTCTGTGGATTCAACATTCGGGAAAGTTGGTGCAGTTTTCACTGGAACTGGTCTACCTCGTGTTTTCACACAACCCTTGCGCACAACGCAGTGCGGTCGATGGTTGTTCATATCGAGGGAGAAACTCAAATGTCTTGTTTATTGCTACAGTAGGGCGTCAACAGGCGGGTCCGTAAAAGCGGTCACACTTTCAGTTAAAACTGGCGCCATTGTACCAGTTTTTTCACTATAAACCTTACTTCGGCGTTGCACCCCCCGATCTGGCGTCGTAATATCCCGGCGAAGAAAACTCGTTTTCCTCAATAATTTTGTTGTGTTGCTGACACCATTACGATACCACAAGACAGCCTTTTGACGGCGCCTACTATCGCAATAATGCTATAGCGTGGAATCACCCCAGCTGCAGTTCAGGGCTATTTCTCCGACCCACACGAATTGAGGAGCGATACTCACACTCACACCATGCGCCATGGATGTTCATCTCCCAACGAGCACAGGATGCACCTTAAGCATGTCGAATGCTTCCTCTTCGATGATGCTGCATACCTAACATTCCCACACTTCAAAAACTAAATTGGTACCAGGTAATCAAGGTCCGGGAAGCAAGGCAGTGGCAAACACGCCTCGCCACGCCAGTCAGGCAACAGGAGTATGACTGGACCTGGGGAACAGACTACGCGGGTTCGTGCTATCAGAAGGGTGATGGAGATGAAGACATGGAGGTGCGATCCGCCTCAGTGCTGTGCAAGCCCGCCCCACTCTGCCGTGGTTTGTGGCGAGCGTTGGGCCTATATCATTGGCAGTATGATACCTGGTACATACGTATTGATCGAAGTGGCTCTTGTGCGGGCAGTGAGTGCGCATGGATTGGACGAAAAAATTGAATGTGTGCTATATTTTCTGCTGCGTCCACTTGGTCTTGTGTTACGCCGGAATTGCCTACCCACCAGTGCGAAATTGTTGGCACGCCTGGCCCGAAATTCCCAGGAGCTCCGGTAAGTTCTTGACATTAGTGTTTGTCACACAAGAACGATTGTTTCGTCTTTCACACTTCTTGAGGTTTACGCGAAGTGCATTGTAGGGCAGTGAATCGTCATGCAACGGACAAGCTGTTACCAAGTTGCACAAACGGGGGCACGTATCTTCTGGCGAAGGAAGCGTTTGTCGAGCAGTTGAGATTTACTAGATGCGACTACAATTTTCTGCGTGCATTTACATTTTTACGTTCGGCCCCGTTTGAAGACCTGCTCGGAGGTTCGGAATCTTTGTCGAAAATGCCCTTTCAACTTCATACCCGCACTTCGTACGTATGTGCGACTAAAATGCTACGAACGGTTGCAACCATTGTCACGTTGCAACCACTGTCAAGGCGGTGGGCGTTGTGGCTAGTCGAAAGAGAAATTGAAACGTTACTCTTGGCTGGGGGATTTCGATTTTCAAACCTCGTCTCATGGGAAGTTGGCCGTTCGTGCCCATGCGTACTCGAAATTCTGTTTTTTAGCGGTCGGGTTCATATTCAATTTCGAAGTGGCATGAGTTGATGATGCCCCATTTTTTAATGTGTTTTGTTGCATGCCACCGGGAGCAGTGCGTGAGTCGAGCTTTTAATCACTCTGTGTGCATGCGATACCTTGGCCAGTACAGTAGCACGTGGTTCGCTTACTAGGGGAGTGCTGCAATTGTTTTACGCTGCTGTGTGAATCCGAAGGAACCTAGTGCACTGGTGCAGCTGCCCGATGCACCATTGACAGTGTACGCGTCCTCACCGCAGTATGCTCGCAATCTTCGCTGTTGTTAACACAGGACGGCAACCTCCTGCCATCTCTGGATATAATCGGTAATAGTGCCGAGACTGCGAGAGAATGGGTGACGTGCGAGCCGGGTGGTATCGATCGACAACTTCTCCGAGACCAGAGTAGCCCCATTCTCATGTACGATGACGTGGTATTGTTTGAGGATTTTATTCACGACCACGGAGTGGTGCGCATGAGCGTCAAGACAAGAACAATGCCCCGGTGTTGGTACGTTCTCCTACGCTACTGGCTGCGAGTGGATGGCGTGGTGATGAAGGTGCGTGTTCACATATGATACAATATTTATATTATTCGTGCGAGCCCGCGATACGTGGCAGGTGCAGCCGATCCCACGAGCTTATGGTCTCGATTGGGTGCAGCTTGCTTTCCAAGTGTCTAACATCTAGACTGTGCTTGAGCCGTAGAGTTTTTTTTTTAGTTCTTCTTCTTTCGTGTGGTAAGATGCGGCCGGTGAAGCACCACCAGGTTTAATGAAATGTTGATTGGGCAGGCCTATTATTTTTGGAACTAACATGTTTCTTGGCTATACGAGTATCGTGACGAAGATGCGTTGACTTATTCAAACAATGCAGTCAACTACTGGAGCAACAGACCCGAATCTGAGTCCCCGGATTACTTCAGTCGTAAGTGGAATGGCGGAATACGTTTAGTAGTAGTGATTAACGAAGAACATTCGTCTGGACTTCGGGCTGGAGCTTGCCCTGGTCGGAATGCGTTATCATGCAGTGATGCGCCTCGATGACGTTGCTGACACACGCGAGCCCCCGGCACTTGAACTGCACTATCGAGAACCCTGGCCATATTCTGGTTCGGTACGTCGGACCATGTACAGATATATAGTATGACGAAAATGCATATAAAACGTTTTGGTTTCGCGCATTGGAGCCAGCTGTCAGACTGTCCGGCAGTGGATATTTTGTATCTTAATTATTCGCCTGTCACGGGTTTTGCAACTAGTTTATCTACAGGAACGCCGAATACTCTGTAGTAGGAGTTCAAGGAGCATTTGGTTGCCCACCTGACTACAAGTAAATACATACCTAATTATATACTCCGTCGACCACAATCAATATGTACACGATATCTATTTGGGGTGAACGGTAGCAACTCAGGGCACACGGCTGAAAGCATTGGTACTGTCTGCACGGGAGGAATCACGAGCTACGAGTATACTCGACTCGTTGTCCAGGGGGATGCATTTTTGACGGGACTTCTTGGCTGTGAAATGCACTCCTTTGAGCGGAGGAGCTAAAATTTGTTGAAGTAAGCCCATGCAAACGGAGCGTTTTGAACCTAAAAGCAAAACCTAAAACAGAAATTAAGCTGAGATAGGAAGATTCACTCCTTCCGGTTGGCCAAATATCCACACCGGGGCCCCAAGAGCCCGACGAATTATTTTTTGGTGTTTTGGTTTCTCGATAATTTGAATCATTCTGATCATCGAGAAACCGAAACCGAAACGTGAAAGGCCCAAACATGATGACCCTCACCCGAGCGAGGACCGACACCATGCCGATAACCGCAGCTACCAATGTCCCGTAGACAAGACACACAGAAGACAGAGAGCAGATATTACATGGACAACATTGCTAGTGCCAGTCAATCCAGCTTTCACCACCGCAGCCAAAACTGTGGCTCGTGGCCCCGTTCCTGGTCGAGTTGAGTGCTGCTTTGTACAACCCCAAAATCGTGTATTCGAGCAAATTATTATGCTGTTTGGCCAGCCCCTGTACTTTACCCAGCCCTAATTTCGCGCTTCAGGATGCCGGTGCCCTTGCAGCAGCAGGGCATGGTCGGCTAGTTGTGTGGGCACACCCCCCTCTTTATTCAGGGTTGGGCGTCGCCTCTACCGCAGCTGGGTGGTACATCAGTGCTGGCGTCTCACGTCGACCGTTGACTTCTTTTTTGTTTTTGATTTTAGCCTTATGTTTCATGCGTTTGCTGCGCTTGGACTCCCTCCTCTTTCCCCCCCCAAAAGTGACGTCTGTTCGGTTTTCAGCTTTGTGTTTTCGATTTTTCTTTAGGTTTTGCTTTTAGGTTTTGTTTTTCCTCGTTTGTTTGAGCCCTAAAATCTAAAAGAAAAACCTAAAAGCAAACTATAAAACGATCAGACTTTCGTGTTTTGGAGGGGAATGGGAAGGCGTCCAAACGCAGCAAACGTGTGAAAAACAAAAGCTAAAATCAAAAACCTAAACAAGGCAACGGTCGAGATGGAGCACGGCACTGGTACACCCTTCAACTGCCGTAGAGGCGGGCCTCAGCCCTGAAAAAGAGGGGAGTGTGCCCACACACCTTGCCTGCAGCTACAAGGGCACCAGTATCCTGGAGCGCGAGATAGGGGCTGAATAAAGTACAGGTGCTGGCCAAACAGCATAATCGCTTACTGCAACACAATTTTAGGCTTTACAGCAGCACTCAATTCGGTCAGGGACGGCGCCACGGGCGACAGTTTTGACTACGGTGATGGAATCTGCATTTGCTGGCACCAGCGGCGTGTTGTCCATGTATTTTCTGCTCTCTGTCTTCGGTGTGTCTCGTCTACGGGGCGTTGGTAGCTGTGGTTCTCGGCATGATGTCGGCCCTCGCTCGGGTGCGGGGAATCATTTTTGGGCAATTCCTGGCTAGTCGCTTTTAGGTTTTGCTTTCTCGATAATTTTAATTAAAAAACATAAAAAACAATTGAAATTTCCTGATTCTAAAAAAGATCAAAACAGTCTCTTGGGGACTCGGTGTTACATTCGGCCAATCTGAAAGAGTGAATTTTCCTATCTCAGCTTCGTGTCTGTATTTAGGATTTGTTTTTAGGTTCAAAACGCCTAGTTTGTACATGCCTTAAGACTATCTAATATGGGAAATTACCTTTAGACCCTCAGAACTGAGTTTTAGGGCCGAAAAATCGCGGTTTACTCGGCGGAACGGCCAAAAACACCGGTAGACTGTTAACAGTCAGGATGACCCCCGAAGTTTTCCAAGAGCTTTCTGGAGCAGTTTTCCGCTTCTCCAGAGTTGTACTTCGACTGTTCGTCCATGTCTCCAGTTCTGAGGACGCTATGATTTGTTTTGGTCAAAGATAATGAAAAAATCATTTATTTTACGACCCTCCGGAGAACCGATCCGTTGCGTCGAAAATCGAACTGGGACCCTGCAAGAACGGATCAGTGCTCCACAAAGCCCTCGGAAAACTACACGGTGGATCCTGAGGAGTGTATCGGTGTTTTTGACCGCCCAGCGGAGTAACACAAGTGTATTTGGCCAGTTTTCAGTTCTTACAGCCAAAAGCAAATAATTTCATGTTGGTTGGTCTACGCGATGTCTTCTAAATCGCTGGGAGGCTTTCGGTTGACAACGCCGAGAAGCAGAGCCAACCAAGTATTCCGCTAAAAAAAAAACATAGCTGCTTCGTGTGCTTGATGTCGCAGCTATTGCTTTACTTTATTTAGTGCCCTCACACGATCAGCTATTGCTTCACCGCACCGGTCTGTGTCTCGGCTCCTTAAGCGTTTGTTTTCGCCTTGTATATATTGATGGCATGCGAACTTTGTTTGAACATAAGGCCGGTGCTTATGGAAGCCGATAGTTTACTAAAAAAGTTAAATTTCCGAACATCCCGGGCAAACTTTGCCTGGACAGTCCGATATGGGCCCAACTTTTTAGAAAAATCTTTTGAAACTTTCCACTTTTCCGGAAAAAATGGGTTTCTTAAGCAAATGGTAGATTAGACGCGGCGAGATTTCGTGACCTCGACACGCTTCGCTCGACGAAACCAACGACAGCGTCATGAGATCTGAACGTGGTGAGCTCGTTGGGAGCTCCAACCCACCCTTGGTGTACAGTGCTCACACTACCGCCGGTGATATGTAGCGGGCGCCGTCCAGGCTGCTGTTAAAAAATACTTTTAGCGGCTGGTGTGTCGGAAATAGAGACAAAAACTCTCGATCGTCTCCCAACGGGCGGAAACATGATTTTTGATAGAATTTTTACCAAGACCACAGGCCTTGGCCGGCGACCTCTCACTCCCTATATGTAGAGCATGGATCCACGTGAACTCTTCGGCGCTGTCACCTACCGTACACTCATGTGGCCCTGTCCGGAACGCAGAGAGCTGGTCGTGGGTTGTCTGTCTCGAGATCGAAGGCCAATCGATCGTGGTTGTTGGACAACGCTGACCGATCCTTGATCAACATGGGGGAATTGGGCCGCTTGACTAAAAAAGAACCAGATTGTTTTTTCCTCTTTTCCCCACAGCGACCGTACGAGGAAAGTTTCAGCAATAAACCCTAAAAAAGGTTTCAAAACTTTTTTGATAAACTATCGGCTATACATAAGCACCGGCCTTACGAGTATACTTTCCTGGAATCTTCCCGGCCTGAAGAGAAAAGCTCGTCCACATGTAAATAGTCGAACGAAGATATTTTTGCGGGTGACTGGGCAGCTTGCTTACAATGGAATATTGTATCTCTCCTCCTTTTCATGTGCTGCTTGTTTCCAGGTGTTTGATACGCGCTACTTCCACAAGTTTGGGGAGCGTAGCGTGTATCGAGAGCGCACACAGCATTTTGCTACTTTCACTTCGCTACAAGAGCGTGGGTTGTCGACGGACCCATCCCTGTATTCGGATGCCGATGCCGCGTTGCCGGTCCTCGAGCTTTCATCAGGTGAACATATTCTAAGTGTGACAATGCACGCCACCAAGAACATTCGCACCTGCACGTGCCCGGCATGTAATAGTAGGAATATGTATCAGGAAAACATGCACGCGGTGGGAGATCTACATCAATGCCATAGCAGAGTAAGGATATGCGAAGTGTTGGTGTCGAAATCTGTTTGCCCACCATCTCTGTACGGTTACTATGAAAAGGCGTGTTTACGCACGATCGAATTTATCATGTTTGGGGACTTGTGCCGCACAGAAAGGTAACAACTGCAACAAAAAAATAACAGGATCAGTCACCTGTCCGCTTCGGTCCGCGTATTGAACAAGGGGTCAAATCGCGCTAAGAGGCCTTCTGTATTGCCTCCAGTCTCCGTCTCTGCTCAAATGGCTTCAGCCGAGCAATTGTGATAAGTGTGATATTCATACTCATATACCAGGCGCAGGTATATAATAATTCGTTGTTCGGCAGGCATTTAGTTAGGATTCGTAATGTCTTCCTTGTTTTAATGGGGTTTTGGATTTCCAGTATATGTTGATTGTATGGTTGGAACAAGAGCTGCACATCGTTAGATGGCAAATGTTATAATAAAATAATCCGTTGTTCCTCGAGAGAGATTCTGTTGCTGGTAGGTGTGCGATCGTCTCACAAAAAGCACATTGGAAAATCTAGAATATATATTGTATATCCTCCGAAATCTAGAATACATATTCTCCGATTGGGGCGAGTATATTTGCAACGGTGCGCGCAAGCACAGGTTCGTTACATTGGGTTTAGATCACTGCCTGCAGGAAAATGTACATGTATTGTACTCGTACACGATCATTCTTGCTTTTGCTTCATCTGCGAATGCACCTATCCCTCCGCCATTCGCCCGCCGCTTCTTTCAGGTCCTCTTTACGATGAGGTGGTCTTGAATGCAGACGCCATAAACAGTTAGAGCAAACTGCGGCCGTCGATACCTGGTAGTAAGTACTTTCAAGACAGCACCGACATCACCTAAGAATGGTTGTCCGTTGGCAGAGGTTGATGACAACCTTACCCGATGACAACTGTTGGGATGGTGCGTGTCGAGGGGTCGTCTTTGTGAGAAGAGCTACAGAGATGGCACATCATCTGTCAGCTCTCGGCAAGACTAGATGCGTCGTACTAGTGGTGCTGACGAACCAGCAGCAATGCCCCTTCATGCTTGGTCGTGGAGGTAGATAGTTGTGGCCGTCAGAGGAGATATCCTGGGTACATTCCCTGGTTTCCTACGTGGATATGGATTATGCGGCGTGTCTAACGAATACTGTTGCTTGCTGCTGTCAATGAACGCTCACAGCGGACGTATCCCCTCTGTTACTATTTCACGGTCTTTCGTACCTGGCATGCTGATACGTACCCGGTGTCTTGTATGCGTGTCATCTGGGCGACACATACAGTCGGGTGTTTCAAAAATGCTGGCCCTGAGCTGAGTGGTCATCCACGCGTTTGGCCGTGATTCTGCAGAATTCGCCGGGCGTGCATTCGGGATTTTCGAGTATCAAGGGTTGGGTTTGGGGTTTGTTCGGTCAGGTATCTGTCGTCGTGGATATTACTGTAGGTCTTCATGGGTTTGATACAAATTTCTGCGTGGCAAGAAGCTACTCTGTGCTACCAGGTATTATTTAGTATAGGTACTCTGTGCTATTGTCAGCCATCCATCGGATGTTTGTTCTAACATTCTTCGACAACTCTGAGCACAACTGCAGCTTTCCGACTTCCGAACAAAAACTAGTTTCGAGCGCAGTATTTTGGCTACCAGCGTACACCACTGTGGTACCAAGTACAGTACCAGGTTTTGTTGTGCGTATCGTATGATAGCTAAAAAGCATTGTGCCTGTCATGTTTATGCTGAAATAGTACTCCATGCTACGTACTGAGCACTGACCAACGATGGCGATCCTACCGTTTTTCGACAGGCATTTAGTTAGGATTCGTAACATCCTGCGTTCTTTATCTGACGAGAAGTCTGGAGATGGCTGGCGTTCGAGGGGGCTGAAGTACTCTTCTTCCTCGTTGTCGTCTTTCATCCTCTCCTCCTCCTCCTCTTGGCGAATACTGTAAGCACGGTCTATGGTCGGCTATGACTGGACACGGCTCAGGGCGAGCACCGCTCAAACACCCGAGCCAGATGATGATGGTCACCCCTTGT
>JBBMKB010148941.1:0-18459 GCA_037833945.1 Alaria marginata
GAAAAAAAGGAGACCCTCCTTATTTACGGAAGGTCAATAAGGAGGGACTGGCAACGGACGACCGGAGAAGTGAAATACACGAAAAATAAACAATAAAAAGAGCAGTAGCTGCAGATACAACAACAACACTCGAGTCGCCGCCGCTGCTGCTGCTGCTGCTGCTGCTGCTGCTGCTGCTGCTGCGGGCCTAATGAGAGCCAGCACCCGTTGTGTGTCGTGTCGGCCGTATCATTGTCGGCAACGACAACACGACTGAGATATATAAACCACAACAGCTGGAACAGCCTTGACCTCTCGATTCGCGAAAAAAAGGAGACCCTCCTTTTTCACGGAAGGTCAATAAGGAGGGACCGGCAAAACGAAGAAGGTGAGAGGTGGGTCACACGAGAACAAAAATCGCCTTGGGTGCAGATACAACAACAACACTCGAGTCGTCGCTGCTGCTGCTGCTGCTGCTGCTGCGGGCCTAACGAGAGCCAGCACCCGTAGTGTGTCGTGTCGGCCGTATCATTGTCGGCAACGACAACACGACTGAGATATATAAACCACAACAGCTGGAACAGCTTCGACCTGTCGATTCGCGAAAAAAAGGAGACCCTCCTTGTTTACGGAAGGTCAATAAGGAGGGACTGGCAAAGAACCTTGGGTGAGAAGTGAAATACACGAAAAATAAACACTACAAAGAGCAGTAGCTGCAGATGTAACAACAACACTCGAGCCGCCGCCGCTGCTGCTGCTGCTGCTGCTGCTGCTGTTGCTGCTGCTGCTGCTGCGGTCCTAACGAGAGCCAGCACCCGTAGTGTGTCGTTTCGGCCGTATCATTGTCGGCAACGACAACACGACTGAGATATTTAAATTAAACCACAACAGCTGGAACAGCTTCGACCTGTCGATTCGTGAAAAAATGGAGACCCTCCATATTTACGGAAGGTCAATAAGGAGGGACTGGCAAAGAACCTTGGGTGAGAAGTGAGTCACACGAGAAGAGCAGCAGCAGCAGCAGCAGCAACACGCGAGTCGCCGGCGGAGGATGTGGAGGTCTCCGCTGCTGTGACTTTCATTGCTGCTAGGGCGACGGTCCATCGTGCAGCTGCTAGCAGCCGAGCTAGACGAAACAAAAACAAAAACAAAAAATAAAAAAGTGCTCTACAAAGGACATCATCATCATCGTTTGGTTCAAGTCGTTGTCGCAGCGTACTGTTCGTGATGGTTGTCCCCCGGCAAAAACCTAACCCAGGCATGGCCGAAAACCCACTGATAACTGGTACCGGTACTGCCGTGAGGTCAGCAGAGCGCGCGCCTGGTGGCGTGGGCAGTACTGTGTTCGGTACGCAGACCTACCATAAATCGACGGGATACCATACAGCACAAACCACACAAAAAATAAGAAACAGGTTAACAAGAAAACAGGCTGATATTTACACAAAAATAAGAAATTCGGGAGTTGAAATACTGAAGTGAGACCACACAAATAAATGGGTTATACTTTGAGTGATAATTTATCTCTTTGAAAGGGATCTCCGACGCCCAAAAATAATCACGTCCATCATGGGACAAGAAATCATCCATACTTCTGGAGTCAGAAATATTTTTCCCCACAAGTATCGACTCTTCCATTCTGGGTCAGAACCGGGATCATTTTGATTATTTAATACTAACCGGTTTTAACGGTAGTATGATAGTATCAAACGCCACCGCCGCCTATACCTGGTATTTTATCTGTCTGCTGTACACATCATCCATCACGCACACAAACTAATCATCACACACACCCAGACCCCTAAAAGGGTAGCAAGGCACCAGGCCGACAAGTCAGCTGGTTCGAACGTGATTGCCCTTTGTTCTGCCCTTTTGTTTTCGCGCTTTGGTCCTCCGTGATTTTTCTTATTGCTACGCTATATTTTGTTTTTTCACTTTTTCTTCCTTCCTGTCCTTATGATAGGAGTCCTGTGGCGGAGGCGGATGGCGAGCCTGATTTGCGTGTCTCGTATTGTTTGACGCGTCATCTCCGGTGAATGGTTGACGAAAATTAGGACGGAGACGGTAGACAGGGCAGAAAGGTAGCAGATCGACTAGAAGGTAGAACCTGTCTATACTACTCCGACTCGTATTATCCCACAAACTGCTGCGGCTACCTGGAGGATACTCTTGGTTTCTTTTATTTTTATTGCTTCGGGTTGCCTGTTTCCCTTGGTCCTTGGCCCTACCCTGCTCATATAATATGTAGTGGTTAGGGTTATTTGTTTTTATTTAGTTCGGTCTTTAGTGCCACATCCCCTACGGGGAGGCACGACAGTTTTTTTTATTTCATGGTTCTTCTCTTTTTCCAAGAGAACTCGACTTTGCTTCGGTTTCGCCTTGATTTTGTTTGTTTTTGTTCTTTCTGTTTTTCTAGCTTTTATCTAGAATATGTATACCGTGCTAATCGTACCCAGTATGATGACGTGGCATTTGCATTGACTACTGTGCTTACCGCATAACAGTGTGGCACCTCTGTGGCGTAGTGTTGTGACAAGTATCTCTCTAAGATAGAAGAATCGGCACGGACACTGGTTGTGCTGGATGTCGACGGGTAGAAAGAACGGTTTCATGTGAAGAACACACACGCGGAGCGTCGGCACGGACACTGGTTGTGCTGGATGTCGACGGGTAGAAATATCAGTTTAATGTGAAGAAAACACACACACACAGAGCGTAGCGCGCTTGTTGCTGTGAAAAATGTAGAAACGACAGCTGTCGACGTAGTAGTCAACTCACTGAAGGTTTTACCACGATCGCCTGCGACAAGAACACCACCAGCACTCCGGTGGGATACAAAAGTCAGTCTGAAATACGAGTGAGTACGATACAGTTAGATCGGCAAATTTCTAAATCAGAAAAATGAACCTGGGTACAGCATCACACTTGTTCTTCCCCCTTGTTGTGCTGTCACCCAAAAGCGACAGCAGAAGCAGCAACACACCACCACCACCACCATCAGCGACAGCAGAAGCAGCAACACACCACCACCACCGATTAGTTACAGCAGCGCAGAAGCAGCGTCAGCAGAGGCGGTGGCGATTCAACGTCGCCGGCGACGGTTCTCCCGGCGTGTACGTGGAAGAGGTTATGATAAAAAAACAAACAGGCAACAGGACAAACCGACCCAGTACAAAACCACTTTCTTCCAAAAATAAGATTTCTCATCTATTAATGGTCACTTCTGGAGCCCCAAAACTCGAAAAATAGCAGCCTGAAATATCGCCTCAAAAGCATCATTTTTTTCCCAAGTAAGAAATCCAGGCCGAGCCAGATTTCCTGTTTCTTATTGTTGAGGGTTGCCCTGTACCGTATATCGACATCACTCCCCAAAACTCGGGATATGGATACGATACCTCGATACATCGTATCTTGTGAAATCGCATGATGTGGGATACGATGATCTATCAAGATATATCGATATATCATGCGATATACGATATCCCGGAAATATTCTTGATGCCGATATCGATATACCCCGAAAAAAACGCACGATCTATCGAGAAATAAATGTAGATACGATGCCCTAAACTGCCTGGTATCTACGCAATATCGTATCTACTGTTACGGGGGACGAGAGCACGAACAATATGTAATCAATCCGGTAACGCCCATCCCGCAAGTAGTTCCAAGCAGCCGAGAGCAGCAGCAAGCAGTAACGCATCCTCGACAAACAATTGCCGTTTCGTGATTGGCTGCCGCAACGGCACGCTCAGCCGGCTGCGTGAGCGCCGCAGGCAAGCATGCACAGACCCCCCCAACCGGCCCTGCCCCTAACCCTAACCCTAACCCTAACCCTAACCCTAAGCCATGTCCTACGAGGAACACCCGTCGCCTCTCCACGAGCCGAAACGCCGCCGGTCGACCGAGGCCGGGCGGCCGACCCGCCCGGCGGAACAAGACGGGGCTGGACAATCCATGCGGGCGACGACGTCTTGGCCCATTCCGCCTAGCGACGGAGTGGACCAGGAAGACGAGAACGAGGAGAACGAGAAGAACAGGGGGAACGAGGAGGACGGGACACTCGCGCCGCCGGAGTGCTTTTCCCACGCGGGCCAGATCTCTCCCCTCATGCGAGCCACGCTTGCGTACTACTCGCCTACGGCGCTGCCGGTCGCTGACCTCGCCCCGGGGCGTACCGGCAACGGCAAAAGGGCGCCCCTCGCCGAGATCAGCGGTGCGAGCCCCAACCCCGTGCGGCCGGGACACAACGCTTCGGGATATGCGTCGCCAGCCCCTCTGACCGACCTTAGCCCCAAGTCTCCGTCGCCACCGGCCTCCGCGGCCAGGTCGGGGGACCTGCCGTGGCCTAGCTCCCTCAAGCAACTTGGCACCCACCCCAACCACGTCGTGTCCTACGCGGAAGACGTGCAGCTCGGAAACCGGAAGCCCCTCACCCTGGCCAGGAACACGCTAGAGAACGGCAGCTGCTACAGTGCGGCGATGCGCAACACGCAGAGGGCCCACTCCTCCGAGCTGCAGGACGGCCTCTTCGGGCGTCCACTCAAACAGTTCATCGACGCCGACTGGACGGACGTCTGGGCCCCGGATGAGCTAGCAAAGCTCTTTGCCGAGGTGAGTTTAAGTAAAGCAAATAAAAAAACCGTTAGGTATTTAATACATATTTGTCCAAGAGAACTCGAACATCCAACTCGTGCGTACGTACGCTCGGGGGCCGTACCAGGCCTGGTTGTTTCAGCACAGATCTACAAGGCGGCAGGCAGTGCTTACGATGGGTATAGGCTCCATGAGCGGTTCTTGTTTTTCCGCCTAGGGTCACTCCCGTGCCGCGGCGCGGTATACGCCCTCCTGCACCAAGAAGAAGAAGAGGTGCGGGATCGGACCGAACGTCTTCGCCCCTTGTCGGCGGTGGGGGGGCGTTCTCGTGCTGTCTGCCTGTTGTGGTCTTGTCCTCTCGCGTGCTTGCGCTCTGGTAGGGAACTTGACAGTTCTCGGGCTGTCGTGTCGTTGTGTCGGCGATCGCTAGGTTGGGCGTACGATGACGAGCGTCTCGCCCCTTCGGCAGCTTCCCGCGTGTTAGACATACGAGGCGTGACAAGGTAGCCGCGCTACCGATGCGTGGGGCGACAGCGAGCATCGGGTGCAGCCACACTTAGACCGAAGCATCCCCGAAGCAGTGCGGCCGTCCGACGTGTGTGTGCAAACACCGACTGCTGCCGTCGTCGCTCACGTCCGACCCGCGTCCAGTAGCAAAGCGTCAAGCCGTCTTGGTTTGGTCCAAGGCTAACTAGGGAGCTGCCGTCCCCGGCCGAACTCACCAACGTCTTATTCGCTGTCTGTCTCGTTTCCCTGCGCCAGGTCTTGGAGTTCAAGCCCCACCTCACCAAAAAGCCGGGCGCCGTCTACAACAGGTGGAAGAAAGTCACCTGCGCCCTGGGGGCACGCCGTAGCTCCCGGGGCCTCCTTGCGGCCAAATGCTGGCACCAGTACGCCATCGCGATGTACGACTACAAAGCCACCGACCCCGACGACAACGGCCAACCAACTTCGGGTGTCGACGCCTTCGCCGAGAAGGGGTACTCGCCGGACACCATTGCTCTCCTCTGCTCCCTCAAGGCGGACGAGGACCATTTCGTCTGAGAAAGCCCGCCCGAAGCGTGCTAGGTGAGCCTGTGCCTTTTGTGCTTCTTCGCATTGTTTTTGCCCGCGTCGTTCGAGCGCATCCGAGTAGAGGCAAGAAGAACAGGCGCCCTCGCGGTAGGCGGTAGAGCCCCCTGCCTCCCAGCCGGCACCGGTGTGCGCCAAGTCAGACTGGCTCTGAGCCTAAGTTATACGTTGTTGTTGGAGGGGGCAACGTTTTTCGGGCCGGTAGCGTTGCAGCACGGCCGGTGGGGTTACGCGCAGCTAAGCCGAATACACGGGAATTCTAACGTCCCCATCAATTCGAAAGCCTTGGGGGCGGGTCGGCAACGTCTCCCTAACCGCTTGCGTCTAACACGTAGATTTTCGACACCTCTGCCTCGCCTCGCCCCTTCCGGCGGAGAACCGGGGGCTTCGGTACACGTTTAGGCCCTCACAGGGCCACGAGGCCCGGGCCTCGGGCGGACTGACGCGCCCCCACCTCGACCCGCGCCTTTCATAGCGCGGAAACCGGGAGAAGCGGAACAAAGAGTCCCCGGGCGCGGGTCGAACCAGCCCCGCGGCGCGACGTGGCCCCGCTCGTCTGCCCCCTTAGGTTGGGCGAGATCGTCGCGACGGGGCGGTCGAGGTCGGACGCGCTGCGGCCCACTAAGGGTCCTTTTGCTTGCCACGTGACTTGTTGAATGTTTTCCTCGTTCACTGAAATGGCGGTGCTTTCCCCGCGAACCGGGCGAGGCATTCGGTACCCGTAAGTTTGAGCCCCACTCACTGCCTCTTCTGCCCGGCGCGCGAGCTTCGTCGAATTCTCGCGTCCAGACGCACGGCGTCGCTGCCCACTCTCATTGATCCGTTAGCTAACCGTGGACATCTACACCCCTGCGTTTTGCATGCCGTCGTACGCCCCTCTCAGGCGAGTGCAGCACCCCAACCCAAACGACTAATCGGGGTCGCCCGCCTCCACAGCCAAGGAGCATCGGTTTTGGGCGCTAGACGGGAGGAGCGCGCCGGCCTCGTAAGGCGCATGCGTTCCAGGTGTCTTGTTGAAAATCCGAGGTCGCTAGCCTAGGTGTTCGAGGCCGAACGTTCGTCGTTTGTTTCTGGCCGAGCTTCCCCTCCTAGTCTCAAGCCGTTTGTTTCTCGCCGAGTTTCCCCTCGTAGCCTGCAGTCGTTTGTAGCCTCAAAACTAGACGAGTATTTTCCTGACGTAGAGCAAGGTGGCTGCGGGGGAACGCCAGAGACGCCGGTTTCCCGTTTTCAGCGTCGTGGCGGTTGAGACACATCCTTGGCTTGCCTCGCGACGTCCGTTCCTACTGTTTTTCGTCCGAGCGAGGAACCCCGGGTTTGTTTCCGAGTCTCTGTCATCTTCATGCGAACGCGCACCGTACATAGTCTTTCGTTCTTTCGGCAAGCGGGAGGGGGGGGGGGGTAGAAATGTGCAGATGCGTCCCACTGCGGGGAGGGGGACCATGTACCACGAGCGTCTTAACCCGCGTGCGCCGGTGCAAACCCTCCCCTGACGTAGAGACGAGGAAAAAGTAGCATACCCTCGCAGCAGGGCCTAGCGTCGTACGCGCCCAGAACGTAGATGTTGCGGGGAGTGCCGTCTCCTCTGGTAGCCTTTAAGTGTTTGTAGCATCAAAACTAGACGAGTATTTTCCTAACGTAGAGCAAGGTGGCTGCGGGGGAACGCCAAGACACCGAATTCCCGGTTTTAGCGTCGTGGCGGGTGGGACCCCTGTTTCGTTTGCCTCGCGACGCACGTTTCAACTGTTTTTCGTCCTCGCGATGAACCCCGGTTTTATTTCCAAGTCTCTCTAACTCTCCGTGCGAGCGCGCACCGTGCCGAGCCCTCTGCTCTTTCGACAAGGGAGTAGGAATGTCCAGATGCGTCGTACTGCGAGGGGGGGGTCATGTGCAACTATCGTCTTAACCCACGTACGCCGGTGCGAATCCTCCTTGGACGTAGAGACGAGGAGAGGGTCTCATGAGTTCGCAACCTTACCCTACGCCGTAAGCGTCGAGAACGTAGATTTTGCGGCTAGCGCAGTAACCTTTGGTAGCCGTAACTGTTTGTAGCCTCCTAGCTAGACGAGTATTTTCCTAACGTAGAGTAAGGTAGCCCCGGGAGGAACGCCAGAGAAACCGATTCTAAGTTTTTAGCGTCGCGATGGCGGGGACACCCCTCTCGTTAGTGCCGCGACGCCCGTTCCTGTTCTGTTTTTCGTCCGAGCAAGGAACCCCTAGGTTTATTCCGAACCTCTGCCATTTTCCATGTTTCGGCGCACCCGTACCTAGTCTTTTGTTCTTTCGGCAAGCGAGGGGGGGGGGGGGGGGTTGGACATTCCAGATTGTCCCTTCCTTCCGCGCGAAACATGCGGCGCCTGGAAAGCGTTTATTCGTGTTTTCCATTTCGTTGCTGACTGAAACAGTTCACTTCCCCGAACCCACATTTTTTTTATCGAAGTGAGCCAATGCGTGCATCAAGTCTCCGCCGTGAAAAAAACAAACCAAGTTCCAT
This sequence comes from Alaria marginata, assembly GCA_037833945.1. Classification (NCBI taxonomy): domain Eukaryota; class Phaeophyceae; order Laminariales; family Alariaceae; genus Alaria; species Alaria marginata. The sequence goes on from JBBMKB010148941.1 coordinate 8,138, forward strand.
ACTCGGGGTGACATATATTTTTTTGTGGTACGGAAAAGCCCTCAATTTGCGGGAAACCTTTCACCAGAAGCCCGTCAGGCTTGACGTAAGAATGTAGTCCACTCTGTGGCCAAATCATCTCCCTTCGCCCTCACATTTTTCATCCACTGAGCCAATGCGTGCATGGAGTCTCCGCCGTGAACGAAAGCATACCCAGTTCCATACTAGGGGTGGCACATGTATGTTTGTGGTACGGAAAAACCCTCAATTAGTGGGAAAACCTTCACCAGAAGCCCGTCAGACTTGACGCAAGAGTCTAGCCCATTCTGTGACCAAATCTTGTCTCTTCACCCTCCCATTTTCTAATGAGTGAGCCGATACCCACATCGTGCTCCCACCGTGAACAAATGCATACCCAGTTCCATACTAGGGGCGGCCTATTTATTTTGTGGTACGGAGAAGTCCTCAATTTGCGGGAAAACCTTCCGTCAGGCTTGACGTACGAATCTAGTCCACTCTGTGACCAAATCATCTCCCTTCGCCCTCCTATTTTTTATCGAGTGAGCCGATACCCACATCGTGCTCCCACCGTTCCCAAAAGTATACAGACTTCTTTACTAGGGGTGGGCTATTGTATTTTTGTGCTACGGAAAAGTCCTCAAATTGCGGGAAAACCTTCACCAGAAGCCCGTCAGGCTTGGCGTAAGAATTTAGTCCACTCTGTGACCAAATCTTGTCTCCGTACCCTCCTTTTTTTATTGAGCGAGCCGATGCCCACATCGTGCTCCCACCGTTCCCAAAAGTATACAAATTCTATTCTGGGGGTGGGATAGTTTTTCTTTGTGGTACGGAAAAGTCCTCAATTTGCGGGAAAACCCTCACCAGCAGCCCGTCAGGCTTGACGTAGGAATCTAGTCCACTCTGTGACCAAATCTTGTCTCCGTACCCTCTTCTTTTTTATCGAGTGAGCCGATGCCCACAGCGTGCTCCCACCCTGAGCAACAGAGTACAAAGTTCTTTACTGGGTGTGGGATATTTTTTTTCGTGGTACGGAAAAGTCCTCAATTAGCGGGAAAACCTTCCGTCAGGCTTGACGTAAGAATTTAGTCCACTCTGTGACCAAATCATCTCCCGTCACGCTCCTATTTTTTATCGATTGAGCCGACGCCCACATCGTGCTCCCACCGTGAACTAAAGCATACAAACTCCTATTCTGGGGGTGGGATAGTTTTTTTTGTGGTACGGAAAATCCCCAGTTTGCGGGAAACCTTTTACCAGCAGCCCGTCAGGCTTGACGTAAGGGTCTCGTCCACTCTGTGACCAAATCGTCTCCCTTCACGCTCCTATTTTTTGTCGACTGAGCCGATGCCCACATCGTGCTCTCACCGTGAACAAAGGCATACAAATTATGTACTGGGGGTGACTCATGTATGTTTGTGGTACGGAAAAATCTTCAATTTGCGGGAAAACCTTCACCAGCAGCCCGTCAGGCTTGACGTAGAAACCTAGTCCACTCTGTGACCAAATCTTGTCTCCTTACCCTCCTTTTTTTTATCGAGTGAGCCGATACCCACATCGTGCTCCCACCGTGAACTAAAGTATACAAACTTCTTTACTGGGGTATTTTTGCGGTACGGAAAAGTCCTCAATTTGCGGGAAAACCTTCACCAGAAGCCCGTCACGCTAGACGTAAGAATTTAGTCCACTCTGTGAACAAATCATCTCCCTTCACGCTCCTTTTTTTTATCGATTAAGCCGATGCCCACATCGAAAATCATACAAATTCTATGCTGGGGGCGGGATAGTTTTGTTTGTGGCACGGAAAAGTCCTCAATTTGCGGAAAAACCTTCCCCAGCTGCCCGTCAGACTTGGAGCAAGAATCTAGTTCACACTGTGGCCAAATCATGCCCCTTTACCCTGCTTTGTTTTTTATCGGGTGAGCCGATGCCGACATCGTGCTTCAACCGTGAAAAAAGCCTTCCCAGCTCAATGATTGGGGTGACTGATAGAGTCCTGGGTTACAGAAAAGTCCTCACCCTAAGCAGGAAGACCTTCTGCCTCCCCCCTCAGGCTTGACGTAAGAAACTAGTCCACAATGTGGCCGACTAACTTCCCTTTGCCGTCATTTGCTTTGTCGTGTGAGCCAATGCCCCCATCGTGATCTTACCGTGACTACAGTCGTCGGTTAGACGGGCGCTGGGGTGTAGCTTGGATCACGGGGACGATTGTCTGGGTGCCAGCTTGGCCATGAGGCCGGGAGGAGGAGGTAGATCGATATACATTTTCGAAGTGCGAGGGGTAGGCGATGCACCTTTCTGCTGTTTAGCGTGACACCAAAGGAGAGAGTCACGCATCGTTTCTATTATTCACGTAAAGGGGAACCATGAGTTCCGCCACGTCTCCGTAACCCAAACTAGAGTTACCAAACGACCGAGAACATACCAAACAGACTGTGGAACGAGTGAAACGAGCACTCCCCCTGCTTGTTGCACGGCCATGTGAACGTCCACTCAATCCGAATTATATTCCCGAAAAAACAAAACGGGAAATAACGTATATCGGAAACGCCAAACACCAATACCCAAGAACTAACGTACCTCCAAAAACCCTAACCCAAATACCAATAATAACCGAGAAGCTCCAACATCAACCCAGTAATCAACACACAGTCTTCCAGGTCGGTTTCGAACGCGGTCGTCGACTCCCAACACTAAGGTTGAAACGAGTTAATCACTAACTCCGAAACCATTCAAAACTCAATATCCTGTCCAAGACCCAAAAATACGTCCACGTAGAGAGCCCCCCGCCCGCGCCACTCCCACTCCTCCTTCGTGCCGGGTGCGCTTGCCGCTCTACCGTAGTACCCCTTCACACCACGAATAAACACCAGAGCGCTAAGTCGATTGAGATTCTCGAGCGATTCATCCATTTTCTGCTCATCACTTACATTACTAGCCAATAATAAGTGTGCGTACGTACCGAACACTGCTTCCCGAACCTCTTCCGGAATTGTTTTTGCCGATAGCCCCCACACGCTAGCCTAAAACCTTGGTAACCCAACAATACGGCAAAGTAAAAGAACTCGCGACCGCCCCAGCTCTTCAGCTCCGCGGCAGCATGGTCGCCAAACTTGATTGCAGTGAAACTACAGTTCTCCTGAGCGCGTACGAAGCTCCAGCGAACCCAACCCCCAGGTCCTCGCTGTAGCTTCTGCATTTGAAAGCGTCGTTGGGGTGGGGGGCGAGGAAGAGGACACGTTCACGTCTTAAAACATAATAAATACACTGGGCCTGCTGTATGTAGCCATTATTCGGCTGTTGTTTTCAACGCTCGCTGTGCCCAGTATACCAAACCTAACCATAACCACCAGGCCTTCTTATCCTGCGCATATCAAACTATCGGGTCGCAGTTTTAGAGTGGTAAACACGGTGGTATGCCATCAGCTACGTGTCGTGCACAAGTTAATACTTCCTCGTTCTCACCCTTTTACAACTAACTGCTATTGCCGTTCGGCGACACGGAAATATAAGCCTCCACGTTGCGGGGTAACTGTTCTGCGGTTCTGGGGGGGGCAGCGTCGTGCCCAGTCAAAACGAAAAGGACAAGGAAAATAATTTTAAAAAAAAACGCAGAGCGTGCCTGAGCCCCTCCGAAGGATTATCGCGTATTTACTACAAGGAAGTACTGGAGCTGCCGGGTATACGGGCGGTTTATCAGTGTTCGATACCGCTCAGACTGCGAATACTCGCGGTGGTACCGCCCACACTGCCTTCCGCTCCATCGATTACCCTAACCCTAAGCACCGCGGAAACTACGCGTACTCGCCTAATTTTTGTCTCTGTCTTGGATACCGCCAGCACCGATTTGTTTTCGGCCGTTGCCGATGCTCGTACTCTACTCCGAGTGGGTATTCGGAATACTCTAGAACGCTCCGAGTATTAGCGGAGTGAGAAGCGTGCCTGGATCATCTGCGAACGGTACAGCAAAACGCGAGATCGCACCCTAAGTTTCATGAACACACGATTTTCCAGACCTGTGGGAAAGCTGTGAGAATCAAACGCGTGCGAACAGTTGAAAGACGTGCCACGGTAGGGTTGACACCTTCGTTTCATGAGGCTCCTCTCTTGAGGAGCTCCACACCCCCCAAAACAAATGATGGCGTCGATTGGCCACGTGTGCAGTAAGGGTGGGCGGTGTCGACCAGCATGCCGCTTCGCGGATCGGCGGGGCCTGTGAGGGCGAGTTGCTCGACGGCTTCGCCGTCTCCGCGGTTTTTATTGATCGAGTGTGTTGGTGGGACTGCCTTCTCCTAGAGCCGACAGCTAGAGTTTGGCCGAGACAATTTGGCAGGGGCGGAGAGGAAGAGCGCAAGCGCGCCTGCTCCGCAGGTCTTTGTTGGGTGTAGTATTACCCCAACAACGCGAGTATTTACAACCTACTCTTACTCGTCGCGACCCTTTCAGACCTAAGAAAGACTCGCGAGTATCTGAGTCGTTTGTAAAAGGGGTGCGCCAGGCCTGCGAACCTACGAAGAGAATACAGGTACCCAATTGTTCTCGCCTTTTATTCGCCCTCGTGAAGAGAGCGAAACACCCGACCGGAACCATCTGCCCGGCAAGCGGCTGACGAAGTCCCCATCCCCCGACGTTTTGTAAGGCCGCCCGCTCTCCGCAAGCTTCAGCCTAAACCTGGTGAGACAAAGAGGGCTTGCGTCTCTACACCTGGCCGCGGCACCACCCTAACCAACAGCAGCAGCAACAACGGTAACACAGGGTCGGGCACACAGCATGTATGTTCTTATTAAAACGTACGGTGCAGGACACGCAACAAGAAGCCCAAGTACCGGGTTTCCTTTTCGTGAGAGGGTGTTTCCGCACAGATTTCGCGACAATGGCTACCCTCGTTTTTGTTTGTCATTCTCGATACCATCCCGCCTTCCTTCTCACGCGTTTCTTACCAGGTGTATCGTGTTCTATCCTTCCGCTGGAACAGACGGGCACGGGCATACGAGTTTTGAAAACAACTCTAAATTTTTCCTAGCACGAGTTTGGTGGCGACCTTCACAAATCTCGCTAGACGCCCGGGCGCCCGGCGTATCTTCGGTCTCAACGGGCTCTTTCGACACTCGGGAAGCCGGCGTGACCAACTCCTGATGCCACCTACGCAGGGGTGGGCGCTTGCACAAGGTGGGTTATGCCAAACCGGTTGCCGTCCGACTCTGCTGACACGGCCGGGGATCGACCCTTCTCGGCGTGTTGGGTCGTTCGCTGTGAACGGCCAGGTCTGACTTGTTCTGTGTTGTGTCTCCCTCGCCGACGCGACCTGTGCCGAGCAACTTGTTTCTCAACATGCTTTTTTATCCGATCTGTTTACGACTGTTCGTACCGTATTTGGTAGATAAATGATAATAATAACCGAAGCCACCAGGTACCGGTGTGAACTGATCAACGTCCGAAAAAGAGAACGCTGCTCCCTTGGCAGCACAGCTGTCTCTTTCGCCTCCGTTGGCCGGTCTCCTCTTGTGCTGTCCTTCTCGTGGAAGGAGGGGCAACGGCAGCAGGGCCACCGCCACCACAACACATAGGTTGCTTCCACGTGGGTGGGTTTGGCAGCAGGCAGCAGGGAAACAGCCACACCAAACAAAGTACAGATGACCCCTGCTGCACTACCGTCTGCGATGATGCAATGGTGGAGGGGGCGTGCCTGTGGTTTCAACCTAAAGAAACTGGTACTATGTTCGACCCAACAGCATCAGCTAGTAGAGGTGACAGTCAGCATCATGTCGTCGCTGCTTGACAACACGGGCAAGTGTAGCTCGTACTACATCGTCTAGGAGTCGGTTCCATATCACTGCTTTCGGGTGATCTATGTGAGCTAGCGGTATGCAGCAGGCCTACACCACTAACCCTAGCCGTGTACTCGTGCACCTAGCGAGTGAGTATCTACCTCGGATATACGATAAACAGCAGCAGTTTACGGCCTACACATACGCCCTACGTACGTTATGACTAACATGAAAAGGGACTAATTTAGGTATCCCTCTGGAACCGGTAGCGCAGCAGTTGTTGTTGGAGGGGTGGCCGGCGTACTACACGCCGTTTACCCCTCCCAATGCCTACGGTACAGCGCAAAACAAAGCCTGGCCGCTGCAAACGCGGTGTGTAGCTATGTTTTGGGGATGCTCGCAGCAGTTCAAGCCAATTTATGTTCAGCTAGGACCGGACACACACGGGATACGAGAGTTTTTCACTCTTCAGGTCTAAAAATACTGATGTAAGTTTGAAATCCAGAATCGTTTCCGAAGAATAAGTTCTAGGCTGTGCGCGTTAAAAACCCAAGTAAAAAAAGAGGGTTTGCGAGCCTCTGCCTTCTTCCCAGAGTGTTCCGGTGTGCATACGGGACTTTTAAACCGAACGATTATTCGTGCTCCATACTCACCCCGCGGGCCAAGCCCAAGCCCCCAATCGGCGCGCTGGCAGAAGGCTCTAAGTTAGGGGAGGATGATTGAAGCCTACGGGCAAACAGCCCAAACCTGAAGACGGAGTGATCTCTGGTGATGAGCCGGTTATTGCGGGCTGTGATCAAGCTTTGCTGTAACTCCTACGGGATAGCTGACGCTTCTGTCTTCTAGTGTTTCAGGCGGAGAGAGCAGCAGCTGTGAAACGAAGGGATGCGCTGACAGTATTCAGGCGTATACAAACCCTTGCGTTGCTTGCTATCCCAAGCCTCCGTGAGCATCCCACCCTGGCCCCTTCCATCTGCGCCCCGTTCACGCACGCGAAATGGGAACAATACATGCTGCTGTCTCCGGTTACTTCTGATGGTAGGCAAGATGTTCTAATCCCCGTCCGGCTGAGTCTTACGATCCTGATGTGCCCACGGAAGTTCGTGATGTGCTCTCCCAGTGGACTCTGAATCACCAGCAGCGCACAAATAAAAGCGACCTCTCACGCTGCTGTCTGGGGGGACGCAATGTTCCCTGACCTGGGTCGACCCCGATGCACGCTAACCCTTCGACCTTTGTACTACCGCTGCTACTCTGCTGCTGCTGGTTGTACGGTGGAGCATCGCTCAAGACAGGAAGGAAAGTCTGGTACCTCACAAAGAAAATGTCTGGTGAAACCAATTGCCCGATCTAAAAAGAAGCGGCTGGCTGTCCCGTTTTGCTTCATTTCATAATGAGGCGCGCGAGCGCGTAGCCTCTGATTTATTGGATTTCCAAGGCCTGAAACCCCTCTTCATAGAGGGTCGGACACAACGAACGCTCCTATATAGGTTGGTGTATTCTTAATTACTCTGTAGCGTTGTTTGTTTGTTTGTAATATGCAGTCCACCTTATCTTCGTACACTTTTTCGTAGACGGCTCTCAACGCACACAGCACCCTAACCAGCCCCGACGGGTCCTGTGGACGCACACATAATAGCCACCCCTCCTCGTGCTGTTTTTTCTGCAAGTCGTTGAGAGTTCGTCGGGACAGGTGCGGCAACGTGTGTTTTCACAGGTACTCTCGTGCCGGGCTACGCACTAGTTGAAAATCATAACGGGAATATTGCTTTTTAAACAAGTACCGACCGAGCCAATGAAGACCAGAAAAAAACAAAAAACAAAACAAAACAAAACTCTGATTTCGTGTCTCCTGCTATTGCTGTCACCACCCGCTACTGCTGCTGCTGCTGCTGCTGCTGCTGCTGCTGTTATAATTCTAAGAGTGCCGACTCTCTTCTTATCCGATAACAGAACGCAAATACCTGGTCGACGTACCAGGTATATATACGTACCACGCACGTAGATGTTCTTCAGCGTTGGTTTGTGCAATTCGGTTCTACGCCCAGGTGTCATGTTCTTTCTTGAAATATCTGCTGTTTTTTTTTGCTTTCTGGTCTTCCCCCGTGTTTTCCGTATTCACCCACAGCAGCACTAGTACAGTATTATAAAAAAAGGCTAAGCGACAGCTGTCGACGTACAGTAGTAGCCAACTGCCTGAAGGTTTTACCACGATCGCCCGCAACAAAAACACCACCACGAGCTCTCCGGTGGGACACAAAAACCAGTCTAAAAATCAATGCAAATCTTGGGTATACGAGTACGATACAGTATATCGCGTCGTAGATATGACTACTGCAGGTATTGAGGTCGCCCGCCGATAGCCCACCAACTACTCTTAATAGTGTACTTCGAAGCACCCGAAAAAGATGGGAAACAGCAAAAAACAAAAAACACAAAAGAAAAATCTGATATCGTGCTTCCTGCTATTGCTGTCACCACCCTAACTGCATCTTCCTCTGCTGCTTCTGCTGCTACTGCTGCTGCTGCTGCTGCTGTTATAATTATACGAGTGCCGACTTTTTCATTGTCCGAAAACAGAACGCAAATACCTGGTCGACGCACCAGGTATCTACGACCACGTACCTAGATGTTCTTCAGTGTTGGTTTGTGCAATTCGGCTCTACCAGGTATTCTACGACCACGTGTCATGTTATTTTTTTAAGAATCTGCTGCTGCTGTTGTTCTTTTGCTCTCTGGTCTTCCCCCTCTCTCTGTGTTTTCCGAATTCACCCACCCACAGCATCGCAGATATGGCTGCTACTACTGCAGGTATTGAGGTCGCCCGCCGATAGCCCACTAAGAGTACTTTGAAGCACCCAAAAAAGATGAGATGATCGGCGACCTTCTCAGCGCCTCTGATCTCATGCAGATACGCGCGTCGATATCAAGAAAGTCAACGCATCTCCACGATCTCCTTACCCTTACCCTGTCACCGCCTGCCGTGTGCCGTGTGAGCTCGAGGTTTTCGTCGACTCCTATCTCCAGGCTGCGCGTGATACTTCGACCGCGCGCGCTTCCGGGTGCGCAGTGTGTGCTTACTAACGCTAAACCTCGGTCGATTTATCTAACCGAGTGCTAACGACGGAGGGTCCCCACGACTCTTCTGCCAAGGCGGTAATAAGCCTTGCATCCTCCTCGTCGTCGAGTAGATCATCACGTGGGCAAGTCGTCCGAGAGGGTGTTTTGTCTTGCTTAAACAGCAGCGGCCTTGGGATGACAGGATGCTTGATTTGGCATTTGTTTAGTGTATTTGACACGCCGGCGATAAGGATGACTCTGGAAAGGACAACAAAATGAAGAACCCTATCTGCTGCGTGGCTGGCGTAACACCAAGGCTGTGAATGTACGGGCGTTAGTCCCGCCATGGCTGTCGACGGCGACGAGGGTGTCCCGCGGTTACAGAGCGCAATGTTCCGCTCTTCTTGGCGTCCCATCCTACCGAGAACACAGGGCTTGCCACCATTTACAGTCTGCGTTCAAACCTGTAGACTTTATGGGAGACACCTCACCTTTTGCGAACCCCAACCCTGACCCTGTTCGCGTCCTGGAGCAGCCGCCAACCCTCGCCATCCGAACGGGCGGATCTCCATCCCTCCATCCCTCCATCACGATCGGCGGCGGGTAACGCGTGGTGATCATGATGCAAGCCTCGTGTCCCTCTCGAACGAACTGTCGGCTTGTTACAGCCCAAGAACCAAAGAACCAACTTTTGCAAGGAGGTTTTGACCGCAGCTGGTTGGCGTTTTAGTTCTACGATAGAGAGTTATAGTTCTACTGTAGTTCTACGATAATAGTTCGGCCCCAAAGGTAACCCTAATGAAAGTTCGTGCGCTTCCTTCGTCCTCCTCGAGTTGGACGGCTACGGACCAGCGCCGGCGGCGGCCTGCTGCTGCTGCTGCTGCTTCCTGCCTGCTGCTTCCCGCAGCAGGTGGTCGTGCTGTACTCCGCATACAGGTACGTGACCACGAAGCCTTGTCTTGTACTCTGTGTGTGCGCGCGTTTTTCAAAGTTGCCAGCTACTGCTGCTGCTGGGTCATCCAACTCCATCCATTGCTGTGAATTGCGTGGCATAGTTTTGTCCTTTGTTTCGGCTGTTTCCTACGAATGCGGCCCGATTTCTACCTTCCGATGTTGGGTTCTTTTTCGATCCCGAATACTGCAACAGGAAAGCACCCCCTGCTGTAAATAATAGAGGTTGGCATCACATCTGAACGAGCTCCGATACGATACACGATACATTCGTTAAAAGATATCCTAGATATATCATATCGGATGACACGCCGTTTTTTGTTTTTTATGCACGCATGACAATATCACGAAAGCAATATATTTCTTCCTTTTTGAAGAAATGTTTCAAGTACGTCAGCTGTGAGCTCAATCAAATTAATGGTCGATACGCATCTTTGCAAGATGCGTAATTCTTCCTTTTTAAAAAAATGTTTAAAATACGTCAGCTGTGAGTTCGGTCAAGAATGGTCGATACTCATCTTTGCAAGCTGCGTGATACTCCGGCCG
>JBBMKB010149052.1:0-13832 GCA_037833945.1 Alaria marginata
GCAAATTGCAAATATCGCAGCGTGATCAAGCCATGCAATAATGCCAACCGTAGATACGAGGAGGGGAAAACTTATGCAAGCCAGGACACCAGGCTATTTATAAGGGAAACATAAACGAAGAATAAGAAAGAAGAATAAAAAAAGAAAAAAAATGAAAGAAACGAAAAGAAAAAGGGAAACATGAAGAACAGTAAAAACGCAGGCCCTGCAGAGGGAGGCCTGCAGAGGGGAAGGAAGAGGTACCCAAAGAAGAACAAACATATTGAGTGAAACATCTGTCGGCGGCTGATGTTACACTCTTTTCATAATGCCTGTGGTACCTCTATCTGGCTACAGCAATATTCAATGTTCAATACCAGGTACCTGGTAGACCGAGGACCGAACGACACGAGCCTATACAAGAGGCATCAATCACATCAGAGTGGAGATCGCCCGAAGACCACAGCAGGGCTTGAGAGGGGAACAAAATACCACATGAAAAGGAAGGCCACCATAAATACCACATGAAAAGGAAGGCCACCATACACAGGGCAGTCGATATCATGTCAATATGTACTTCGTATACATGTATTGACTGGTACCTGGCACGTACGTAATGTTGGCGAGGGTGTGACTCCCCGGAAACAGCGCAGCCATAAAATATACCAGGTAAAATACAAACAGACCAAAAAATGCTCATGGACGTTTGATTTATAATGTCGAGTGTCATTAGGTTGTCCAACCGAGTACCTACACCTCCCCTCTCTGTCCAACCAAGTACCCGAACCTCTCCTTTCTCCTCCCTCCTCTACAGCAGTCTATTAATAGTACATACCAGTAGTTACATAACTCCGAGAAATCTGAACGTCTGATTCTCTCTCGTTTGTTACGCTTACGTGAACGATCCCATAGGGCTTAGAATGATACCACTGAAAAACAGACTGAAGAACAGCCAGCCGGAAGCTGAAAGAGACGCCTCTCTCTTTTCTCTTTTGACTTCTTTCGCCATTCATCTTCTCGGAATGTCCGAAGTCATCACTACTTCTGTTATCCAAGAACCTGAAACTCTGCTCCTCTCTCGTTTTGTACGTTATCTGAACGAATCCATAGGCTTAGAATACTATGACTGAAGAATAGCCAGCCCGAAGCTGACGCCTCTCTCTTTTTCTCTTTTGACCTCTTTCACCTTTCATCTTCTCGGCGTGTCCGAAGTCAGCACGTCAGCACTACTTCAGTTTGTGTTATTGTTGTATCATAGTTGTGGTTGTTCTCACTTCCACCCTCCCGTTAAGTGGGCAAAACACTTGGAATTAGACTATTTTAGGGAGTTGTCTCCATGACCTGGTCGGTGGTCACAGCACAGGCTCCAGTCACACTCTCAAGTCGAAGAAAACCTCTCAGGAAACCATCTGTATTTCATATAAAACGGAAAGGTGTCTGTTGTCTGTTGTCGGTGTCTGTCGTATTAATAGTAGTAGTATTATTAGTATTCGGTGTCCGGTGTTTTTGTTTGTTTGCCGCCCAGGGTCATTTAGGAGAAAACCTATCAGGAAACCATAGCATTAAAACCAGGAGTACTCGTACAGCCGACACACTTATTGCGGGCTATCCGAAAATAAACCCTCAGATACGTATGTAGTTGACTGCGATACACGTCCACGGCTGATGTATTATCACACCTTTTTACACCATAACACAACGTCCACTCACCACACGGTTAATCTTCCTGAAAGACACTTGCGAGAAATACCGCTGGCAGATAGTCATCGCGGCACACATCACGAGAGACTTGGTCTGGAGGACCTTGCAGCAGTCGAACACGAAAACCTGGCTCTTCTTCCTCAGCACAATCTCTTCCTCCATGGACCTGCCGCGCAAGGTTACATGAACATGGTCCATTTAATCGTGCCACAGGCCAAATGTCACATCAGACAACAGCTCGTATCATACGATCGTACGACAGCAGTGGTATTATAGCACTATTATAGTAGAAGTCTACTATTAATGTTGTACTGCTGAATTGGAATCAAATTTAAATTATCAAATTACTAAATCCATGGCTGGCCGTGCTCGCCAAACACCCACCATTCGCTTCTAAACTACGAGTACAGCTGTACGTCTTGGCAACGGTCGTTTGTTGCGTGCTCACCAAAAAGTAGACGTGCATTTTTGAGTTTGCATTTTTATGTTTCCAGACGTTGTTTTTGGGGGGGTAGACTACTCGTACGTACCGGTAAGACAATTCGAAAAAATACGAAACATACCAGGTACAGAGGGTGGTACGTACGTACTCGCTGGGAAAATGGGAAACGCAAAAAAAAAACGCAACCCAAAAGCGCGAAGTTTGGGGCCGCGGGAACGAGCTACGCCTGACACCGACACCACCCAAGACGCGTACACATCACAGAGGGACAACAACGAATCGCACCAACGTGGTGTCCGGGCGTTTTCACTGCTGTGCGGCATGGAATATTTCGACGCATCGTAAGTAAGTTCTTGGTTGCGGTGGGTTCTTCTTTCTCCTGCCCCTAGCTCCTCACTACCAATTTGGACGTGAATGTAAGGACCGTTTAGTTTTATATTGATGATTAAACGGTCCCTATATTTTCGTCCATAGTGGTCCTGACAACGCCTTCGAAGGTTTTTGTTTTTGTCGGGAAACTGCTCGTGCACCATCCAACAAACTCGATCCCGAGACAAAACAAAATAAAAAGGATGTCCCACGCGGCCTGCACCGCGCGCACCACCCACATGTACATGCTACACAGCTGCAAGGCATCGCTCGCTGAACTACAAGATCGTCCTTCGCGAACCGCTCACTACATCGCCACCGCGGACAAAGCTCGGCATCCGTGTGTCTGTCCTCACATGTTGTCCCTAAGAGAGGGGGGGTTTCTCAGCTCGTCCAGGTTGAATTTCCAACCACGGCTTTCCCAACCGGCATCGGCGCGCTTTCCAGCCTGCGTGACGACAGCGTGCTCCTTCTCCCTCACCATGGCTCCGCCGTCCCGCCCCGCCCGCCGTAGCGCGGACCGAAAAACCTAGCCTCCTCAAGCCGTCCTTTCCCTTTTCACCTAATAATCCGTTTTCGACCGGGTTGCCTCGCGAAAAACGTCCCGCGGGTCACGAAAAACGAACCGATCCGGGTTCCCTTTTCAAATCGATTCAAATTAGCGAGCGACGCGCCGTCGTTGAGATCACGTCAAATTCAAGCACTCTCGGTACGGCCCCTTCGACGTCCACTAGGGGTTCAGATGGAGGGGAGGTTGGAAGGTTGAGGTGCGTTTTCCCCCAACCCTTCAGATTCGAGGTACCCCCTATCCCCGGGTTTCGATATTCGGGTGCGTTACTTGTTCGTTATTTTGTTTTGTTTCTGGAACCGCTGCGCTCGTCTACTCGCCACACTCGCCTCTCACCTCCCCTCTGCCCTTACAGCACTACATCCCAGCACCAGCCACCTTGAGATCGAGGGAAAGACTTCGCAAGTTCGCCAGTGCCGAGAGGACTCCGCTTGAGTGCGGTACGTGTTCGATCGATTCCTTTTGTTTTCGCGTGTAGTTGCGACAGAGCAGTGTTTTCAAGTCCTTTTGAAACCATAATTTATAAGAGGAAAAGAAGCCGTGAGATTATGCGTCGCAACGAGCCCTCAAAAGCAGCAGCGATAGCGATGGCCGCATCCCCAAGCGGGAATGAGCAGCGCTCGATGAACCAGCGTAGAAGGGAAAGGAGCCGCTCTCGAGATTCCCCTCGAAACATCCCTTTTCCGAGCAGGGATTTTTCTCCAGAGGTCGATTCCAATAAACCTGACGTCTACAGCAAGGACGACGGTAACGACAACAGCGAGCTGAGAAAGGAACCCGCCGTTGGGGCAGCATCATCATCATCGTCGTCCTCATGCAACTGCGCGAGCTGTGGGCCATGGCCGCAGGAGCAGTACAGGGACTTGTCCATCCGGTACCCCGGTATGACCAAGAAGAGTTTCGACCGAATGCTGCTTGCTTTAGAAGAAGTAGCCGTAGACGACTTGGTGAGCAGTTCAGTCTCCGACAGTGTTTTTTCTTCAATGTATTCCGGGGTGACTTTTTCTCCTTGTGAACCGCCCGAACTCGTACCCGCCTCGCCCTCCGAGCTTCAACCGGCAGAACGTACCGAGGACCGTGCCAACGATGATGATTCCTCGAGCGAGGGGGGGTTAATTGTTAGAGGTGTTGAGATAGGCGAAGTCGATTGTGGATCACGCGTAGAGGCGCGTTCGGATGAAGAAGAGTTGCCGCATTGTATCCCTGGGTCTCCGATCGTTTGACGTTATTCAGTGTTGAGAGCGAATTATACTTTTTACTCCGTCCTGGTACTTCTACTGCTGCTTGCTGCCGCCGCCTGCTGCTGCTGGTGCTACAGATGGTGCACGCACTCTACAGCAGTAGTACGAGTAGTTCAGCCTAGAGTGTTCAACAAAGAGTGACCGATGACCTGTGTATATTGTGTCGGAGGTCAGTCTACGGTTGGGTGGGTTTCAGGAATGAAGGCAGGGAGGGTTGGGGTCTATCTTCATAATATGTTGCAGTGTTTTTTTAGGTTGATGTTGAACAATCAACCTTGCCCTTGTCTGGTGCGTCGCGCCTATTATATCCGACCGTGACATTTGGTTGCGTTCGCACGAGTGCAGAATACTACAGTCAGTAGTACGTGTGCGATGTAATGTGATGTGATGTACCCAGTACGTACGACGCGTAGCACTTACCAGGTATGTGCTGGTGTGTATACTGGCCGGGTGTACCCAAAGATTGTTCGACTTCAATATGGGCACGACGACACTAGAGATCTGACGATGGGTCTTTTCGTCTTTTCAGTTTGCTTGCTTGATTGGATCTCTGGCCCGATCGGTTCTCCTCTAGCTTTACCGCGAAAACGGCGGGTGTGCTGTGCGTTGTGTGTTGTGTACGCACCTGTAAATCGTGCGTTCTGTTTTCGGCTTTGGATGCGTCCAGCATCTTGCTTTTGAGCGGCATTCGCTTACCGGGGTTATGTTTGAGGCAGGCCCTACCTAGCCAACAGCGTGGACGAGACCTGCCGTTTGGGCAGTGCAACCAATCGTTAATCGTGTGGGGGTGAGAGATCGCTCTTCGTCGATGGGGGGGGAGGGAAGGAGCGCGCGCGCAGGGGGGGGGGGTAGATGCTGTCTTGTTTACTCTTTTTGTATATATTACTGTTTTTTCATGCTAGCAGGCGGTTTTTCCATGCAGCAGGCGGTTTTTTCATGCGGCAGGTGGTTTTCTGAGATGCGCGAATGCATGAAATATATGTTGGCAAGCTTCAGCAGCAGGCTTGGCAGTGGCGAAGAGCTTACGTTTATTTACGGGTGGGATGTCTGGTATGTTTGGCTCTCCCGTGTCACGGGGCAGAAAGATACCGAGTACCACCAGTTTATTTCATGATTTACAGCGCCCATGGGCGGAGGAAGGAAGGGTACGCGTAGGGCAGTAGGGCAGAGAAGGTAGTTTACGAGTTTGATATGAACATCAGCCAGGTAAAATGCATCAAATAGTTTTGCAGATGGCAAATGGCGTCGTTAATAGACGGGCGTTATTGCAGAGCAGTGCAGCAGTGTGGTGTATCATAAGCTTAACGGGGGACCGGACTGATTGGTGTACGATCGATCATCCCCCCAAAAGCCGTGCGGTGCCGCGCTTTTGTGGTGTCATGTCTGTCCTGTCGTCCTTCCTTCCCTGTGTTTTTGCGTGAAGTTAATGGCCTCTAGATATTGGGCGTACGAGCAATTTCGTGTGCAAATGAAAGGCAAGCGGGCGTTTTTTTTCCACGCATGTGTGTTCGTGTTAGGTATGTTTGTATGCATGCGCATGTGTGTTGTGTGTGTGTGTTTTTGTTTTGTTTTGTTTTTGCGTGCCTTGCGTCAGGTGAATTGGAGCGGTGGAGAAGGAGTGAGTCGGTGCATTGAGGGAACACCATCGCGGCCGGCCGGGCACTCATGCAACGGTGTGTGTGGTCGTGTGGTCCCTGTTTGCTGCCGATGCACTACTGTAGTACTTCTGATACTACGATTGCGAATCCGCTCGAAACCTGGCATGCGTACCTACCTCATGGCAGCAGGATGCTTTCTTTTTTTGAGACCTTAGTGTTTCGCTTGGTTGGATTCGACCGCTGGTTGGATTCGACCTACTTGGTTGAGAACTGCGAGTGTTGCGTTTCATGAACATTCCCGCCATGGGTTTCGTGCCATTTCTTGGGCTGCGGTGCACTGACAAGCCGATGCAGCGTGGTACCGCTTGCATTGTGACGTTTATTTTTATGTATAATGTGTACCCCACGAAGCCGTTAGGAGAGCCGAAACCATCTCTGTGTGGATCGCGCCCGGCAACAAATCATGTGTTTTATCATTGTACCGTCGAGCGAAACCCCCATGCGGCCGTATCGTGCGAGTACCCCCTCCAAATGCAGACCTTGGAGCGTGGCACACCTCGGTTTTTTTTGTCTTCCAATATTTGCTTAATTCGTATTTCAGCAGTGTTATGGCGATTCGAACACGGGACAGGTCGCAATTGCGCCCCTATTGCCTTCAAAAATTCGCGGTTTAACACATTCTTCCGAAAGGAAACGAAAAATGTCGAACCAGAAAAAACAAAAAAAGTGTCCAAAACAGCGGGTAAGTTGTTCTTCGCCCGTTTGCTACTGCGAAAATGACCCAACTCTAACTCCAATTAGTTTGTGCCCAAAACTCGGCTGCAGTTTTAAGGCAGTAACCCGCTTTTCAAACACACGCGTCTACTAGACGAATCGGTATATGCGCGCAGTTTTTCCCAATCCCGACACGTTCGTCCGCGTTTGTTTTCCCTTTCACGACCTGTGACAGTGCTTGTGAACTATCGCTCAACCTTCATGGACTGTTGTGTCCGTTCCCCCGTCCCCTTCGAAAGTTCAGCGAATCAACAAGAGAGGTCATCGGCCGACTGCCAAGGATGTTGACCGCCTTACCTTCGTCTTCCCTTCTTCCCCCCTTGGGCAAAGAGGAGGCTGCCTTCAAAAGGTAAAACAGGCAGGTAATACCTACAAGAAAGGGTGTGCGGGAACGCTGACTTTGTTTTTCCTAGACTTGTTTTTTTGTGGTGGAACCGGTAAATTGAGACCGCCCTAGACCGTCCTAAAAAAACGGGGAAGTCCGTTGTTCCTGCCCGTCTCTTATGTTGTGCTTCTCGCTGACGTGGTCCAAGCTATGTGCCGCGGCTGTGCGTACTTACTTTTGGAACGATTCGCATTGTTGTTTCGTGTGGGCGGAGCAATCATCTTTGGGCGATCGCTACCCTACCGGCAGCGCCCGGTTGTGGGTGTTGGTTCCTTGCCTGCGCACCGGCTTGCTTGCTCGATGTGCGCTCTCGCTTGCTCGCTGCGCGCCCTCCCTTGCTTGCTTCCAATCTCGTGATGGCATATCTACTTCTGCTTTGGTCTATCTCCAGTTTACTCCATGCACAGATTTGCGGTGCGGGCTTCATCGCAGACAAACCTGCACGCATCCGGCATGGTGAGAGTCTACCATCGGGAGATCTAGCGCAGGCGCTGACTTTGCCTCCCGGCCACCACTGGTACTCTCGCACGCACGCCCTTAGCCCATGTATTTGGCCGAGTGCATACTGCATTCGATGTTCAGACTTCTTCGCATCCGGTGTCGCTCAGCCGCAGGTGTTGCTACAGGTGTTGGCGTTGGCGATCTCCTTCCTTCCTTGTCGATGCAGCACGCCGGGGCATCAGCTACGCAATGTACGCTCTTCTTCATTTATTCTGTCCATAAAGACTCTCGCTCGAAACTCTTAAGCATTATTTAGACTACATGCACATTTTGACCCGCTTAATACTTTTTTGCGCTGCTGCTGCTGTCTGTCATTCAAATCCATAGTTCTTAAATACTAACATACCCCTTACCTGGTATTCATATAGAGTTCACCGCCGGCTCGAGCACTTTTTGGTTCCCTCGCCATCCACCCCTATAACTGTTACAGGTTGTGCGTGTTTTTGCGATGTCGCGAGCTTTGCCGGTTACGGATGGCGTCAAAGCCGGGCACGTTCGTTCAACCTGATCTCTACTCATGACGGTCGAGGGTTGTCACGGTTGCTCCCCTCCTCTCCAGTCCATGACTCTGTCCGCGACTTCAACCATGAGCCCGCAGGTCAACAAAAGTGCTCATGAATCCTACGTATGGTGAAAAATTATCTTAGGGAAGTTGTAAGTTGTTTTTGCATTATATCATGACAACGGTAAACAAGCTCGTCAGAGCATATTTCGTTCAACTAACCTCAGCCATCATGAAAATAGTTTGGCACGGATAGCACTGATAACCTTAAACGTCTGTGCAACTATTGCACGTGTAAAATCAGCCCTCCTATACAACATGCCTTGAGCATATTCGTGTCAACCTGCGACCGACCACGCCTGATTGTAGTGTATACGTTTTGTGCTTTTTTCATGTTCCCTGGTTTACCTGTCTCTATAAATAGCGAAAAGTCGAATGGGTTTGTCCAATCAAAACGTGCAGATTACACCATTTTGTCGCTCGGTTTCGCCGTTTCAAATTCGATGGATCCGTGTACAAGTCCAACGAACAAGAGTCTCCTTACGGCAGTGTTGGGAGGCCATATGGAACGGCATGACGTTCGATTACGTTCGATGATATCGTAGCGATTTGCATTGGTACCTCAGCCTCGCCGCTGCAATATTAATGGACTGAAGTAAGTGCCGGTTCAGCGGTGTCGCAGTTACCTCCATAGGCGGGGCCTAGTAGTGTAGAATCTCGACCTCGCCGCGACCTCGCTGGAATGATGGTGCGAGTTTACCATATAAAACCAACAATTATCAGGAAACAGTGCGCGGTCTCTTGTCACCACGTAGACAGTCTGTTTTTATTTCAATGAATTCAATCTCTCCACGCCGCACCTCAATTGTTTTGAGTTTCACACGAACAGATAACACGCATACACGTATCATCATACATTGCTTGAAACTCCGTGAGCCCGCCGAAAGCAGGATTACATGGACAGCAAGGATACCTCTCTGGGTCCATGAGTGCACAATTACACAAGCCGTGGGTGGCGTGGATAAACACTAAGCCAATCTACACTGTTTTGTTTTGGAGCACGCACGGTCGTCAGGGGACATCCTGGTTCATCGCGGGGTTTCCTGCTGGATATAGATCATAGTACAATGCGTATGATAACGGGTTGCTGGTGCAGCTGTGGAACATTGCCGACGACGATCACTCTGTACTTGCCTTGGGGGTCTGAATATATATTCGAGAATTGTCGTAGGCTTTTAGCGTTATTTAGCGTGTGTTAGCCATCAATATCATCCGTCGCGGTATGGGCGTCAATCGTTAGGGATCGTCGCAGGAAAAAAATGCGTGACGCCTGATTGGATTGAATGGCCGGTCACGACATGTGTTTCTTAGGGTCAGGGTTCCCACTATTTAAATAAGTGTACAACTGGGGAACGAGAAATAATGTGCATCGTCGTAGGACAACGGACGAGGTGTGCCTTTTTTTTGCTTTCCTGACTCTAGGGCCGGGGGTATCGGGTATCGGTCGCCTCCCGGATGCCCTGTTGTTGTTACAGCTTGTCACAAGTTTTACTCGTAAATAAGTTGTTCTGCAGGGGGGGGCGGCGTATCGCCGCCAAGGACGGGGAGGGGTGGGCTACCAGCACAAGGCGTATGGGTTTCTATCTGTCTTACTTAACATCGATCGAATGCGAACTGGAATTGGAAGACTGCAAGCGACACAGCAACGACCACCACCAGGAGCGTTAGACAGTTTGACTGCGCACAGAGATGGAGTTTGGACCGTCTAATGTTCTAAGTAGTAAGACTCCAGGAGTTGGCACATCATAGCGTGTTGTCCGTGACTGAGCGTCGGTTGGTTATTATGTTCACGTGGAACCCTCGTGAGACATGAGAGGGTGTCAATAGTGACGAAAGTATTAAGATTGCCAACAATTTTTTCAGCATGGGGGACACGAAGCTAGACGAGCTTATGGGGTTGGGGTTGGTATAACCATTTTTTGTCCAGGGAGGTATATTGTATGTATGATATGTGTACAATGCAACCATTCACGCTCTCAGCATGATCCTATCTTGACGTAAGAGGGTTAATTCACCCTTGATGGTTGATAGCGCCCACTCTGAGAATCCCCAGTGTTTCCTGAAACAAAATATGTTATTTTCTTGTCTTCCTCTCTGTATCAATCTTTAGCTTTTTGCCTATTGCCTGCGACCCCATTTTTTCAGTCAAGCCTGCTCAAGGTGACACCCAGCCAAGTATATCTCTCGCTTTTTTTATGGTGATTTCTACCCGACGCGTCTGCGCCCGTGTGACTCACGCCAGCCAAAAGACTCGCTCGCCGACTCTCTTCCTTCGGATATCTGCCATTTCGTTTCTCAAAAGGGATCAACCAACAACTACTGCTGCTTGCTGAGATTACATACTGTTAAGTTTACGACGAGTATGTACATTGTTTTTGGGAGATACTCTCGCATTTTATTTTCCGATAGTAGACCAGGTAGGTGTCAACTACTGGCTTCCTATCAAAAGGTCATTTTTTTTTACTAGCCGATAATCTTTGGTACGTCGCCATTCAGCGTCGTGATTTAGCTTTTCGGGAAAATTGAAAATATCCCAAGATAATCTGGACAATGATGTGGGCCATGACCCTTTTTTCCTATTTTGTTCGATTTTCCCAGCACTTCGTCCGTTAACATCAAGCAGTCCATCTCACAAAAAAGAAAAAATCGGCAAAACCACGTTGGTCCCAACTATTATGACGGAAGGCGAGAAAAGGAGCCAGATCCTTTCATGAACCAAACTACGCCTTCGACGTTGAAGGTAGTTGAAACAGGCATTTTAAATGGCGAATCGATGCGACGCAGACGGCATGGACGACAGCAGGCACGCACAACATGGGGATGATATTTGGTTGAAGGCCATAGTGCATCTTGAGAGTCGGGCCGATGGGATGCTAATCGTGTGTGGGAGATGGTGTACTCGTTGTATGGGTGCTGTATGGGTGCAGGCGTGGTGAGGGTGGGATAGCAAATAAAAAGTAGCAAGGGTTGGTTGAATGCACGAAAGAATGTGATCGCTCAAAGGGTGCTTCAAAAACCGTATACTATTAATAGGAAAATGTGCTTCGAACAGACACCAGGTGAATATAGGAGAAGTACAAAAAACACGAGAAGGTGTTGTTGCAGCGCTACGGCCGCTAGGATAATCAGAGATGCCAGGTGACAGCCCGGACCAGTACCGGGCAAAGGGCCCATTGTGTAAGCGAGGAACGAGCTGTCGGATGGCGTGTATCAATGGGGGTAAAGAAAGGAGTTCCCGGTAAGGGAATCCAATATTTCTTGGGGATCCGGAACTCCTTTGCGTGAGATAAGGGCCCTTCACCTGGCAGTTCTAACTACCACCAAGCCAAAAGAGATAAAAAGTCGAAACACCACACACACCAGTGCCACCCACGGCGACATCACGCGTGTACGTCGCTCTCAACCGGCCTGCAGCCTACCTGTTCGTTAACCGCCCCTGCCCTGGAGAGGCTAATACTGCCGTCTGTGGTCATTTGGTCTTCTGGTGGCTGCCGGGCGAGTCCCTTGCGTACTCACGAGTGAACAAGGTGAAAGCACTCGAGATAGATACCAAAGGGCATCACGCTGCTGTAAGCTGCTGTAACAAAGGTGCCTCAAAATTGAAATTAGCTTAAAAAATTATACTCCGGAGAGCGACACAACCGAACAGTACTTGGGAATATCGCAATCACGACTCAACCCGCAGGAAGTCCGCATACAGTTACCATGCGGACGCGTCTGTCGTGCAGGCAGACATCCGTCATCCTTCGTATGTCAGTACATGAACGAAATATACAGCAAGGGATAAAGTCCCCCGCCCTTCGTTATCGCCCCTTGCCTGCATTCATGAAACCCGGGGATGTACCCAGGATGTCCCCTGACGATCACAGATACATTATATCCACAAACACAAAAGCCCGACGGATCCGACACAGCAGTAAGTACACAATGCTACCGAACGAAAGGATTGGAAAGCTTTGACGACCACCCTCCGACGAATCACGGCGCAATACACCGCTCAACATCCTAGCCTATAGTTCACTTGTAGCCCGCCGCGGCTGCTCGAACGATCACATTAAGACCGTCGCTTCCGGCTTCTATTCACCTCCATAGCGTCCTTCCAGAAGCACACTGCGTTTCGGGCGCCTCGCGTTGTACCCTGTCTCTATCTGCCTACCATGTCGACAAAAAATACTCTTAGGAAACAGTACACGGTTTCTATCACACCGCGCACAGTCAACGATGGTCGCTTCTGGCTTCTGCTCATTCATGGCCACACACTGGTCTCGAGCGGACACGAGTCGGAGAAAAAGAAGCATCGATTCCCGCGATCACACCAGTATAAAACAAGCCGTCCGGAACAAACCCGGCGCTCTTCATGCCAGTAATCAGGTCCATCCCACGTTCCAGATCTCCCGCTTTGGAGCACGCTTGTACTGCAAAGCTCAAAGTCAGCGGATCTGGCGACAACCCCTGCCTCTCCCGCCGCCGCAGCAAATCCACCGCGGCGTCCGCGTTACCTGAATCCCTGCATGCTAGCGCGGCAATGCCGTACGTCACCTCGTTCGGCGGATGCCCAGCACCCTCCATCTCGTCCAAGAGCACTGCAGCCGATGCCGCGTCGCCCGCTCTACACGCCGCCGCGACGGCAGACCCGAACGTCACCACCCCGGGCTTAACTTTGCACTCGCGCATGCGGGCGAGGAGCGTGAGCGCCATGGACAGGTCGCCGGAGCGGGCGCAAACATCGAGAGGAACGGAAAACGTACTTTCTTCGGGCTTGAACTCTTCCCATCGCATTTTCTCCATCTCTTCCAGCATTCGCGTCCAATTCCTGTATCATGGAGGCACGGAAATAATTTTCACAAAATTTTACCGCGATCGGCATCGATCGACAACGATTAATAGTATAATAGCTTGTTAATAGTATACTTAGTGATAGTTTGGGTTGAACGCGACACGTAAGAGCAAACCGATACCAAAGACACGAGCAACACAACTTTTCAGAGCCCCTCCTAGTGTAGTTTTCCTTGGCACTCCGCAGTTCAAGGTCAATCGCAGTTTTGTGAACGTAACACGGGATGAAAGGGCAAACTGATACAAACGACAAGAGGAGCGTGAGTTTTAAGAGCCCCTCCCCGTTCGCCATGGTACTCCGAAGATCCAGAATGTCGATCCCAGTTTTGTGAACGCCACAAGCAATCGCGAAGCTTCAGTCCGAGTCCCCGCAAGCAACCCCCGCGTCGTGGTCATCAAGCGACAAACATATACGTTGGCGTGAAATACATGCATCTTATTAAATAAATAGTACAGAATGTTCGGCAGATATGTACACCGGGAGTGCTCAAAACACCGAGAACGAGAAACAAACCTTGCACAGATCGACGAAAGCAAGATAACCTATGGGCCATACAGATCATACCAGGTATAAAACAAGGATCTGTCTTCCGAAAAAGACACAGATTATCAATAGGGATCTGACCTGTCCGATGCGTGGAACCTTGCCATCGCCAAGCCAGGTGATAGCACACGTGGAATCACACTCGCTTGATTCGATGAAGGTTAACCTTGAGACACGACGCAAATCATGCAGACTCCCACTACTGCCATGACAGTTGCCATCTAAATCCAGAGTGCGCCTGTCTAAGCAATGGTTTCGGCATCAAATACAGGCTACCAGAGGGTACATGCATATTCGTTTGGATCTACCAGTAGAGGATTGCATACACCTTC
>JBBMKB010149163.1:0-18437 GCA_037833945.1 Alaria marginata
TTTTCAATCCGATTTTTTGGTATACCTAGGCCATGTGTTTGTTCATCGGGTTGCACTTTCAGTTTACTAGTATACTCAAAATCAGCTGGTGTGTGAGGATCAAAGAGATGTAAAGCGAAGATCCCCAGAAAAAAACGGGCGCACCTCTATCGTAGCACGTGTCCATGTGCAAAAACATGGCATGATTATGCTCGTATCAGCGTTCTAGTCTTTATAGTTTTCGTGCACCGATTGATACTCGTAGGAGAATAGACGCGTGCTACACGATAGAGGTAGAACTTTTTGGCTATGTCTTTTTTCTGAATGACGGGGCTCCCTATATATATCCCAAAATCGTCGCAATGTCATTTTTGTTTCGCAGTATGAGTTATTTGTATACCTAGGACATGGGTTTGTTCATCGGGTTGTCACGACCTTGTCCTACAGAGTACTGCGACGTATCCCGGGATGGTTTAGGGTCCTACTTTAGTGCGGGTGTTGTCGTCTGGCAAGGCGCCGCAGCAATAAGGGGCCACGATTACTGCCGTAGTAGTGTCAGAAGCGGCAGCAGATGGGTAAATGCCGCTTAAATATAGTGGCGTCCTCGTACACCGTAGTGGGGAGGGGGGAGAAGAGCTTGCTTAGTGACCCCGAATCTGAGTTACGTCTAGGGAGGGAGAATGAGAAAGAAAAATTGCGAAGATAATAAATGGAATGAGCAAAAAAAAACAAAAAACAAAAAACATACAGTAGTGTCTCAAAATAATATATCGTATCATGGGCGAGAAACAAACAGACGTTCCATTTCTCAATCCACAGAACGAACGTCCACGCAATAATCTCGGCTCTCAGATACGACGAGAGGACGAGAGGACTCTTTACTATCAAATGCTGCTGTACAGAAGGCGCCCCCTACTAAAATAAACGTGAAGTTGGCGTCGAGGCTCAATTTTTTTATATGTCGCCACCATCGAGCACAGGCTACGATTGACTTATATATGATATTTTGTATGGCACCCGACCCGGAGCACCGTTTGTTCGGGCAACCTTCTTATTTGGGGTGAGAAAACCAGCCTCAATTATTTTAGGGTTTAGGGTTATAGGTTTTGGGGCGTTTGATCCAAACTGCCTTCTCTTAATACTGGAACCACACGCCGTACATACAAAACTTCAAAATTTCGCTTTTTCCATATGTTTAATATTAATAGCTGTATCCTACCTGGTACGTATATTATTAAGAAAAAGGTATAACATCAGCCGTCGACGTATCGTCAACTAACTGAGGGTTCATTACCGGATCGCCCGCAACAAAAACGTCATCATATTTTACCTGGTGTGTATTTATGTTTGTCCCTACTTACCTAAATTTACGTGTATTACATGGCCTGCATAGGCGGCTCTCAATTTCTAACGACCGAGTGTCTTGAGGAGCGGGCGTCCTCTGTACTGCAACGTATGATACCAGAGGTTTGTTTTGTTCCTCCTGGGTACTAGTTCCGCGCGGCAGTCGGGGACTGGCGAACCCGCGCATGGTTGCGCATCCGCCCAATCACAAGCATGGTGTGTGGTGTGTGTGAGTTGTGCTTTCGCGCCATTCCCTTTTCAGCTGTCCAGCTGAGAGCAAATTCACCTGAGAAAACGACCCTCAATTTCTAACGACCGAATGTCTGGAGGAGCGGGCGTCCTCTGTACTGCAACGTATCACACCATAGGTTTGGTTTGTTTGTCCTGGGTACTGGTCCGCGTGGCGATCGGGGACTGGCGAATCCGCGCATGGTTGCGCATTCACCCAATCACAAGCATGGTGTGTGTGAGTTGTGCTTTCGCGTCATTCCCTTTTCAGGTTTCCAGCTGAGAGCAAATTCACCAGAGAAAACGACCCTCAATTTCTAACGACCGAATGTCTTGGGAAGCGGGAGTCCTCTGTACTGCAACGTAGGTTTGTTTTGTTCGTCCTGGGTATTGGTCCGCGTGGCGATAGGGGACTGGCGAATCCGCTAACCAATCACAATCATGGTGTGTTTGAGTTGTGCTTTCGCGTCATTCCCTTTTCAGCTTTCCAGCTGAGAGCAAATTCACCAGAAGTGGTTTGAGGCCGTCGTCGTACGACCGCAGTAGGTATAATAGCCGTCGGATCGCATCAAAGATGCTGACAATAGGAGACCTGGGGAGGTCGGTATTTTTAGAAGCGTCCGGGTCTCTTTTGTTTTTAGAGTAGGCCGCCCTTTCTCTGTATTTGACGTTTTCGTTTACTTCCACACTTCAACGATACTGCAGCTTGCCGTTACTCATCTAATGTACTTTGAGCGCACGCACAGCGGCTTTTGTACTCATCTAATAAGCCGCGAAGCGTATGTCAGTAGTTTTGAATCGTGAGACAATGACAGAAATACAAGCAAATGCAGATGTGTATACCTGGTGTACAAGTACAAAGCAGACTTACAGCAGTATATACTGGTATATAGGTAAATAACGGCAAATATAAATACAGACCAGGTAAAACGTGATGACGTTTTTATTGCGGGCGATCCGGAACTAAACCCTCAGTTACTTGACTTTACGTCGACGGCTGATGTTACACCTTTTGCTTGCTGTAATTACGTGATTACATTTGCGTCTACGTAGCAATACGAAGCACCACGAAACACCCAGACAGCGAACACAGGGTACAAATTCGATACCCAACCATGAAGGGGAAACATTAATAGTGCAGTCTAACAACCTGGCTGCCTATGAACGGGTTTCGCGGCATTGTCATGAAAAAAGGTATGACATCAGCCGTCGACGCATATCATAGTCTAGTCAACAAACTGAGGGTTTAGCGCCGGCATACTCGCACACTGCTGTACCTCGCCCAGGGTACAGATCAGGTACAGATCATTTAGTCTAAAGGTGCAGCGAGGCAAAGGGCCTGGAAAGTCTACAGCAGCAGTAGAGCCCTTTTTTACCGTACCAAATGACCATTTTTCTGCGAGCCTACTACAGCGATCGATAGAGCTTCAGCAACGATAGCCAACCTCAACGAGCAGCGACAGCTCTGGGCTATGACCGTCCATCCTAAGCGTGCCAAAACCCACAGAACATAAGTAGAACAGCCCCGCGATAGCAAGTACCCTGGTATGATATAGAGCAAAGGTCTCCAGTCTCCACAGCTATCATAGCAAGGAGAGAGCGGGTTGTACCGCAGTGAAGAAAATGAAGTGCTCAGTTGACCAGCTGCTCTTTCGCTCACCATTATCACTGATATTCCCTGCACAGCCGAACGAAGCGCCTCCCCGGCAGCAGTGGCTGTTGCCCCTAGTTTACGCAGCTAAGAAGGCCGTTGCACTATTCCGGTTCGTTGCGGTTGCACGTCTGTTTGCGTAAGTGCATCTCTCATCTGCTTCCCAAAGCCAGGGATGGATGGGTTGTGTCCCCTATCAGAACATGCCTAATTGGTGTATACCTCCTATCTCTCCATAAATCGTAAAAATCGTGCGGATCTTGCGCGAAGGCCAAGGGAGACAAGGGAGAGAGTGCTTCAAGAGACCCAAACTCCATACGTGTGAGTGGTTCTCTTGTCTGGGAGTATCCAGTGGGATTTGCCCTTTCAGTAGACGTATTGTTCGCTTGCGTTCGGTTGCTGCTTGTGTTGCAACATCATCTCTCCGTGTTCTTGTCTTTTGGCTGACTTTTCCTTCCTTGTATTTGAGACTATTACACTATTGGAGACACAGCGGCAGAGACACCCCCCTGCGCGCGTACCTATGCGGTACACTTCTATCGAGAAGGAACGCCAACAGAAAAGCAGTTCGTAGGACATGCTGGAACCAACCCAGAGGGGAATATGGACGGCCTGTGATGCCAGATACGAATTGCAATGCGAGCACCTCCTTGTTGCAAAATCGTTACGTACTCGTAGACCTTCGAAAGATAGGATATCTCCGTTTCTGAGAGGCAAGCGCTTTTTGCTTGCGTGCGGCCTTGGGCAGCAGAGCGGACGTTTTGGACGAGTCTATGCCTCCACTACACGTAGTGAAAGTGTTTTCGTGCTTCGGTTTGCCCGATAGGTGTCCCTTTCAACTCTCTGTGTGCTGTTCCAAGGTCTTGCATATAATTCCGTCTCGTTGCCCAGGCCCATCACCGTGCAACGCAAATCATTCCAGATTAGCCGCTCTGTCTGCTGCTGTGTTGCACGCTGTACGTAGACCCCTAACAGCCAACTCCAACTACAGCAGCAGCAGTGGTGGTCCCACTATGGTGCCGGTATGTATTATACCAGCCATCAATGCAGGCAGTATACCGGGCACGGGCACTGTATTGGATATAGCACCGATGCTGGTACTACGGCCGTATACTCTGTCGCGGGTTCTAATAGCACATGATAGCGGGTTCCAGTCGTGCCAAGCGTACAGCAATAGGCACAATCCAACCGGCACTACAGTATAGGGGGACGCCCACACGTAAAGCAGTGGTACTTGTACCAAAAGTACGGCAAGTCGGCGCGTCGGCGTCACGCGCTCACTTGTTTACTCTGTGCATAACACGCCCTGCCAATGCCCATCGTCAGCCACTACCGAAGTCTTGGGCACGCTTCATTGAGCGTGCGGCGTCAGCCGCGAGACCCTTGTACCCCTACCAGGCACAATTGCTTGCGCGCTTGCCTGCTTGCTTGCTTGCTTGCTTGCTTGCTTGCTTGCTTGCTTGCTTGCTTGCTTGCTTGCTTGCTTGCTTGCTTGCTTTAGCGTCACGATCGGCCATCGGTACGAGTTGCTATGTCAATAGGATTGGGGTTCATTCCACTGACCATACCACCGACTCTAGGGCTGTGAGTCGGCTAACATTTCAATGGATGCCGCCGACTGGTTATTAGTTGGATACTCGTATATACGTTGGTGAAATTTTGCAGTTTGCTGCGTGCGGTAACTTGGTAGTTTGAGGAAGTTCTGCGTCTTAGCGTCTGGCTTACGCGCTTGCAGCTCGACCTGCGATGTTTAGTACTAAATACTCAGTCAGCTAGTCGGCTTTTGCTCCGCCGCCCAACCAATTCTTAGTCGTTAAGCCCAGCCGACTCTCAGCCCTAACCGACGCCCGACATGCTCGGTTGTGTTGGGGGTGCCACCAGCAGGCACATCCTCCTTAGAACCGCAAAGCTAGGCCATGTCTAGGCTGTGGTCGAAAACACCTGCTGCCTCGGTCTCGTGAAAGGGTGTAGGCCAGTAGCTCCTCTGACAGCGTCAAGATCGGCCATCGATCAGTGCAGGTTGTTGACCCAGCAGGAACGGGATTCACTTAACTGACATACCACCTGTACCCTACATGTTGTGGTGCTGTGCTGTGTTGTCTTGTGGATGCCACCAGCAGGCACACCATATATCCACATAAAACAGCAAGGCTAGGCTGTGGTCGAGAACTTCTGCAGCAGGCAGGCACATCAATCCTCAGAACAGCAAGGTTAGGCTGTGGTTTAAAACACCGAATACTCCGGCCGCGAAAGCACCTGCTCCTGCCGTGATGGCGACCGTGGCGACAGCGGAAGGTCGGGCGGGGGGAGGGGGGAAGGAGGGGGGGAGTCCCAGCGCGTGGCAGGCTATCGGCGATGTGGCGAAGGTGCTCGACTCGAACTACCGGAAACACACCCCCACAAGACTGAGGATGTTGGATATGTTCTTGGTATTCGTCTTCTCAACGGGCGTGCTTCAGGTGAGTTCGTACATATGCAGAGGTTGGGCAGTGGTCGCAATGCATTGCTCGCTCTTCATCCGACAGCAAGCTTTTGGGGTGCATATGCATGTGACACATCTTGGTACAAGGTAAAACTGTTCGGTACAACAGTACACAACTTCACTTAACCCCTTGAGAAATGCACCCACATCTTTGGAGAATAACTACTTGGGTCCTGTAGCAATGGATGTTTTTTGCGGGTGGTGTATGATACATAAAACAATTACAAAGCTCTGGGCCAGGGTCGAATTCTCATCTTGGGCAGGATTGAGGACCGATACTATTTTCAGTGCTAAAGAGGCTTTCGTGTGGGTCCGATGTTAACCCTAACCCACTCCTGCAAGCTTAAACATCGCTGGATATATGAAGTTTGTTCCCAAATGGGGGTAGCTGTACGGTATCAGATATAACCTCTGTACTGTCTGTACATTTAGGGTATCAGTCGGGAACAGGTAGTTCGCCCATGTTGTGGCGGCCTGAGTTGCCGCCTCCTCTTTACATGCGCCCGCGCGACCCTAAGATCGTTACCACCATGCGTGCGAGACCTTCGTCGCGCGTCCAGCCACCTCGCTTCGCTTCGCCCGCTCCTCGTCATTGTTAATAGCTTTTGTTGTTGATGATGTTCTCACAGTACATCCATAGTCCTGGTGTTGTTGTTGTGTTGTGGTTGTTGTTGTTGTTGTGGTGGTTGTTGTTGTTGTTGTTGTGGTTGTTGTTGTTGTTGCTGTTTTTGTGGTTGTTGTTGTTGCTGTTTTTGTTTTTTTTGTTCTCGCATTGCTTCACCGCAATGTGTGGTCCCAAGGCAGGCTCCAATAGCTCTGGAAGGGGAGAATGCCTCATTGATGATAGCGGTATGTTCCTCTGTCCTGGTGTTGCTGACCGTATTTTTCCGACTCGTGTCCCCCCGCAGTTCGTGTACTGCACGCTGGTTGGGTCGTTCCCTTTCAACTCCTTCTTGGCGGGGTTTTCATCCACCGTTGGGGCGTTCGTATTGGCAGGTGAGCCAACACTAACCTGTAGGGCTGTGAGTTCGCTGACCACATGTTGCCGGCTACCAGGTAGTTCTTAGTTGTCTAGATATTGTAGTTAGTTATGATACGTGTATTGTAGTTTGCGGAGTTCCGCATCCTTCCCTTTCAACTCCCCTCCTTGGCGGCGTTTTTGTCCACCGTGGAGGGCGTTCGTATTGGCAGGTGAAACCACACTAACTTCTGGCTTACCGTAGGGTGCTTGCGATGTACCAACTTTGTTTGGGTAGGAGTTGGGTTGGAGAACAGAAACCGCCAAGCGTCTCAATCCGAAGGCCAACCCAACCCACGAATAATCAGCGAAACATTTGGTCAGAAATACGTTTTCCTACCATTTTTTTTATGTTCTAGCCTAAATTGTTCGTGGGTTGGTTGGCCTTAGATGATCATATTCGTCGGTTTCAAGACTACCTGGTATTTAATAAAACAAAATAATTTCAAGTACGCCAGCTGTGAGTTCGACCAAATTAGTAGTTGTACCATTCTGTCCGGAAATGTAAGGTTCGTTTGATGATAAATTTGAGTACAAAACGGTGCTTATATTTACGGACAGTGGTACATTATTTCCAATCCAACAGGGGTTGGAAATCGCGAAGGCCCATATATAATAAGTCGGCGACTAGTTATCTAGTTATTGCTTGGCTAGGTGTTAAAGTTGGCTACGTGCGGTGATTTTGCGGAGTTGTACACCTTTGTGTGTCGTGTTTGTGCTCGACATGTGTAGTGTTAATAGCTTTGTAACGCATGGCAGTCCTAAGGTGTTGGATAGCTCCTCAGCTGAGGAGGCCCTTCGGTCAGAGTTTGTTTTGGCCGAGAAGTGTTGTTCATACGCAAGAAGTGCTATATCCATACCCCTGGCGTATCACGTGTCCTTGTCAGCTTGGGCAGAGGTTCCCCTACAGTATGATAAAGACAATCAACAACATAAAAATTATTTTGCCACGCTCGTCCCACATGCTGCTGCTGCTGCTGCTACTGCTACTGCTGACTGCTGGTGCTGCTGCTGCGGCTGATTGGCTACTACTCCCGAACCCCTTGCCCCCGCGATTTTGTCGCATGTGCCGGCCACGTTTTTGCTGAACTTTTTTCAGTCGAGTACCTGGTGTGTTTTTTCAAGTGCTCACTCGGGTTTCGTTTTCTGCTAAAAACATCCGGTCGCGTATTTTGTCATGTTTTCCCCCGAAATTCCCCTTTGGGTGTCGTTTATGGCTTGTAAACACGTTTATGAAGTGTCCGTTAAGAATATAGGTGATGGAGGCGAGCGAAAATGAGGGCGTAGTCGGCGGGCGGTCTCTGAAGCAACGCTTTTTCGATTTTTGCTGATATTTCCGGTCACTTTTTGTTCCGAATTTGCCGGGGGTTTCGTTTCTTTCGGAAAAATCATTCACGTTTTGTTTTTCCGAAATTTCCCCGGGTTTCGTTTTTTTTCGCCTTTTCACGCTCTTGAAGTGTCGTTAAGAATGCAGGTGATGGAGGCGAGCGAAAACGGGGGCGTGGTCGGCGGGCGGTCCCTGGAACGATGCTTCGCGGAATACGTGTTGTGCAACATGGTGCTGTTCTTGGTGGTGATGAACTTCATGGGCTGAGTTCGATCGAGTGGTGGCAGTGACGTTCATGGTGGTGATTAACCTCATGGACTGAATTCAACCAAAGACAGTAGGGTTGCCTCTATAGCGCCGGTTGCCCGATATAGCGCCTGTGAAATCGCTTAGGACTTATGGCTACCCGCAGTTGTGGCAGTGTACGAAGTGCAGCAGTGGCAGTGTACGAAGTGCAGCAGTGGCAGTATGCGAAGTAGCGCCGGCTGCCGCTATCGTGTCGGTATTTCCGGCTGGCACATACCGGCGTTATCGAGGGACCACTGCTGTACTCGTAGTGGTGATGAATTTTCGTGGGCTGAATCGATGCGAATCGTGCTGGTGAACGAACTTCATGGGCTGGTTTGAATCGAATACGTTCTGGCGATGAATGAAATTCATTGGTTTTGATTAGAATAGTGGTGGTGAATTAACTTCATCGGCTGATTGAACCGAGTAGTGGCGATGAAAATCATTGCACCGATTTTATTCGAATAGTGGCGATGAACTGCATGAGCTCGATGAATTATATCGATTGAATCAAGTAGTGGTGATGAATTTCAAAGGCTCGATTGAACCGAGTAGTGGCGATGAAAATCATGGGCTAAATTGAATCGAGTAGTGGCTAATTTCGTGGGCTGAATTGAATCCAATGAATGCCGACGCGGTTTTGTTTGTTTTGAAAATAGGTTTTCCGCGGATGGAAGGGGGATTAGGGGGGGGGGGGGGTTACGGGGCTTCTCGCAGTACTGTCGCGGCTTCTTTCATTTTGATGACGGGATTGTCCGGGTGGAAAGGGGATGGGGTGGGGCAGGAAGAAGCGAGGCTTTTGTTGTGTCGGTTGGTGGTGGTTTTTTGTTTTTTTGTGCGGGGAGCGAGCACAACGTTGCCCATCCTGCCACGTGCCAGGTATCATACTGATGTAGACCCTTTGCATAGTGGTATAATACTGCGGTACAGATACTATTTTGTGCTTGTTTTTTCTTTCATCAAAACGTTTTTTTTTTTGTTCTTTTTTTTTATTACCACGGGATATGAGCTAATGCCAAAACGCCATCATCATCATATCGTTTTCGATCTCTATATGATATCCGCAGACAAGCGCGGGTGTGCGTGCTGCGCTTCGAAGGTTATATGCACTGCTACTGCGTTGTTGTTGGCGGCATGCATCCCCAGCTGGCGCGTGCGCGAGTTGGGTTGTGTACGTAGGTCTTGCTGTCGTTTCCCGGCGCCGCTTGCAGTGTACGGTACTGTACATGATTAAAGGCATCTTACCTGCGGGTGCGAAACCCTTTTCTCTCTTCAACTTCTGCAGTAGGCAACAATGGATTAGGGCCGTATCAATGTAGGCGTGAAATTCGTTATCTCACGAATGAGTCCCCTCAATACCTGGTAGGCATTATTGTCTGCCTCGCCCCCTATTCGGTCAGAAGACATTTGGGCGAGACAAGCAACTACGTCAAGAAGACAAAACACCCAATAAAGTCGTCAAAACAACTTGTGTGAGTGACCAGAGCAGAGCCAGAGGCACGCTGCATAGATGTAATCAGTGCCTAGCCTGGGCCCATAGTATACTTCTGTATCTCCTAGGGTCATTCCTAACGCAAAAAAACACGATTCGTGGTATTTGTAAAGTTGGCGTGATGTCGCGTCGTTAAAAAAAAATCACGTTTTTTTCGTCACGAATCGTGACATCGTCTACTGAAAATCACTTTTTTGCGACAAATCCATCATTAAAAAAAATCACGCTTTTTGTTGTCACGAATCTAACATCATTTGTGTTGGAATTTTTCAAAAGTTTTCGATGCCACGACTCGTGACAAACATCACGATTCGCGAAAAATGTCACGCATTTTGTCAAGATTCGTTTTTCGTTGTTTTTGTTCATTAAGAACTACCAACACCGGCGACAGCAGTAGCGCTAGGTTGACGCACGGGTGGTCCAAACCTCTGGCCGGGCGTCACACCAATAGCAGACATTTTTTCCGCGTACGATTCCTTCGTCCTGAACTCCACCCCAAGGGTCCATTCCAATGGCCCCGCAGCGACAACCCTTCGCATCTTGTACGGCACGCCTCGCTGGTTTCCGTACACGAAGTTCCCTTCGCGATCAAAACCGCGGTCGTTCACCCATAAGTCATCCGGCCAGACCTTAAGGTCATCCTTGACGAGGATTTCCAGTCCGTCAACGTTCTGCGACTTGATCCACGTCCCGCTGTCGTCCTCCCCCATCAGTCCCAAGAAAGGCAAACCCGCCCGTATCCCCGCTGCTGGCACTCCGGAGGCGGCTGCTGCCGCCGCGTCGCCGCCTTCCAACTCAGCTACAACTCCACCGTCTGGGGCGGTCATTGCTGCGTTACCGCCATCCAACCCAGCTACAACTCCACCCTCACCACCACCTTCACCACCACTAGTGGTTGCACTACCGCCTCGGCTCCAGTATACCTCGCAGCCGATGATGCGCTCCACAACACCATCCTCTTGCTCCCCGCACTCCATTCTACTAGCTGTCCCATCGGTGGGCTGAGCGTCTTCCTTCTCCTGTGCCAGCTGCTGCTGCGGAGGGGGGGGGTGGGGGCGTGCTCATTTGCTGCTTGCCGTACAGTAGTCATTTAAACAATTACCACGCATCGCTTTTGAGACGGATCACCGTTCCTACTCCTAATAGAGACACCTCGTACTCATTTGTCGCTTGCCTTGGTCATTTGACCATTGACCATGCACCCCTTTCGAGACGTAACACCGTCCCTATTCCTAATAGAGGCACCTCTAGCATTTGGGCGCTCATCGCGTTGTTGCCATGTACCAGGTAGGTAATACACAAAAACATGCCAATGTATAGCCAAAAAGGTGTATCTACGCCATGTAAACCTTCTATACGAACAAGGGACACCCAATATTTTACATTTTACTCGTGAAAAGACTTCCTCGGTCCGTCTCTGATCGGCCAGCACTCCATCATGCCTAATTTTGGCTGGAAAGTCGTACGAAGCGTATCTATTTTTGGCTATTTCCCGAAAAAAAATGCTTACATCGTTGCCCCAGTTGAATGAGGTGAGGTCGTACCCTTGGGCCCGAAGGCGGCTTTCGACGGCAGGAAAAAGTCTCCACAACCTCATCGTGGCTCCGCCCCTCGCCCCCTGCACGTCGCACACGCATGCGAAGGGGAGAACCAACGGGGGTGCGTGGTGTTTGTGGATAAAAGCTGAGTCAGTTAGTTGTTTTTTAACCCCGCCACCCAACTAATAACTAGACGTGAAGTCCAGCCAACTCTGTATTGAATACTCGTAACATGTATTTATACGAGCAAGCTTCCCTTCAGAATGTGGTTGGCTTGAAATCCTGGGGGTGTCGCAAGTTAAAAGCGGTAACACAGGCGTTCTCCTATGAGCTATACCAGGTACAATATAAAAAAAAACACTTGGAAACTAAAGAAAAAATAATTAGCTTCCGCGCAAGTAACCGGGCAAGTGTGTGTGTGCGTTTTCGACCCTTTTATTCTGGGCGCCAGATGTTTTTGACGCACCAGCCGAGGTCACACAGGGGGAAGGTAAACACAGAAGATTTCTCTCCACCTTTCCTCCTGCGGTGCTTGCCTTCATTTTTATCGAGGGGTTCAGCTCCGTCCCTTTCCCACGTCAGCATTTAAAGTCGAATTTTGTTTACTTACGAATAAAGTATCGTTTTCTGCGCTAATTGCGAATTTTTCACTCCAGAGAGATTCGAACCCGCAACATAGCATTCAGAAGGTTGACGAGGTTACCAACTGAGCCACTGGGGACGCCAGTAACAGTACTGCAAGTAACACCGACCAAGCCCAAGCCAGTGTGTAGCCCGGTCTCTTCGTTTCTCGCGCCATCCCTCACCGGACATGCGTGGAAGCTGTAGAGGCGATACCGAAACACCACGTTCGCGTCGCCGTTGAAGTAGTACTTGGCCGCCACCACGACCAGGGGACGGTCTCCACCCCTCCCCTGCTCCCCCCCCCCGCCGCCGATACCCTCCCCATTTGCGACTTGCGGAGGCACCTGGTCGGCGTCTAACACTTGTAGGCTGCAGTGGATGTGCTCGTGGCCTCCATCTGGTCCCGGGGGCATCCCAGCCTTGCGGTCCTCGACCACCTGCCGCATGGGTTGAAAAAAGGTAACGACCAAAAACAGGTACACGCTTGTGTCACCCTACGCGCAAAAACAGGTACCCGTACCGACTCGACCTTCTAAACACAGGAAGGCCAGGCAAAACTAATTCCTCGAGGCCGTTCGTCTGATTGGTCGAGGCTGGCCTTTCAGTCGCCCGGGTTAAAAAAAAAAATCGCAACTAAAATACACCCTGCGGAGCCGCCCGAACTGTCCCTGCCGACCTCGAGCCCCCCAATGGTTGTGTTTAGGGCTAGTATTTCATCGCTCAAGGTACGCACATTATGGGGTGCCACATTATCATCACGCTAATTTCTGCACACAGGAAAAAACTGCAGGAGATAACGCCACTAAGGGACACGGCGTCATGGTAACGGAAGGCAGGAGAATATTCGAAAGCAAAGATAATCAGGATAGCCGAAGGGTTTGCAGAATAACGTCGAAAGGTATGATATATTCGTGGTTGGAGGCCAACGCCAGAAGGCCGTGGCGTCGAAAAACCTCTACCAGGTATGAGCACGCTTGATAGCCACAAAGCTCGAGCTGTATCCGAAAAAAATCACAATGCACAGAGTGCATCATATATGTGCGCCCGTCTACTGCGTGCTGTTTCTTTTGGTGCAGTCAGCAGGGCCGTTTGCGCGGCATTTATTTAGCCTAGGGTAAGGGTAAGGGTAAGGATTAGGTCTGGGGTCGGGTTAGTTTGGGCCAGCGTACAGGATTGAAATTGACCACCTACGACCGGCAAGATTTTTTTTGCCGACCGGTCCTGCATTTAGGGCGAGCTCACCTGATCGTAGTTGTCGAAATCCCCTTGGAAGCATTCGAGCAAGTCGCGAATCACCGCCTCGGGAGCTTCGCTGACAGCCTCTCCCGGCCCACTGCTGCTGCAGCTGCTGCTCTTGGGCCGTTGGTGTTGTTGCACCTGGCGTGTCACATTCGCGGTACAGTACAGGACATCTAATAAGAAACAGAAATACTGACCCAGCCTGGGTTTCGTATTTGAAAAAGGGTGCGTTCTACACTAACTTCAGTATGACGGATCCCAAATTTCTTATTTTCCTATAAATATCAGCCTGGGTTTCTTGTTACCTTGTTTCTTATTAGGTGTTCCGTACTGTACCGTCGTTTCTCGGGATACAATACTTGGTATTAGTGTGGGACTGCTGCTATGCTGCTTTACTATCTCTGGTACCTCCCTATCTCGCTATCCCTAGCGCCGGGTTCTGGCATGAACCCTAACAAACCCAACCCTGGGCATCTGCAGCAGTGGTCTATGTTTTCAAGGGCAGTGCGTAGAGCTATATTGGCCGCAATACAGTGCTTGCAGGCAGTCTAACGCTGTACGTGACGCATTCTGGCATGAACCCCCAACAACCCTGGGCATCTGCAGCAGCAGTAGTCTACGACTGCAACAACAGCAGTGCGTAGATCTACACAAGCAGCAATGCACTGTGCTTGTAGTCTAACGCTGTCCGTAACGCAATGCCGCCCATTAATCAATATAATTACCAATGGGTAGAACATAGCATAATCACCCAGCTAATGCTCCCTCCTAATGCCTCACGTTGCATGCCATCACAGGTTTGACATGATACGAGCGCGACACCGACTGATAGAAGCAACACCAAACAACAAACGCAATATAAAAAAAAAATGTTTTGTGTAGACTTCGCACCGGTGCTCTGACTGAACTCACCCTCTTAGAGAAGCTTGTTCCTGTAGTCCATGAGTTCAGTAGGCCTGCTGCAGACAGTGGCCATAACAATAGCACCAATCCCCGCATCGCGTGTTTCCCTTTGATTGCCTTTACTCAGCCTGCGAGCATGTACCGTGTACCGTGTGCCAGCAGAGTGTCAGCCGTACGCCCTTTGAACGAGGTCATGCTGACCAAATCCACATCATGGAACTTACTGGAAATCGACAAAATTGGAAATTTAAATTACAAATTACCAGATTACGAGTCTGGACGAAGTATGAACTCTCCAGCAATTCGATGAGACCGATTGCAGCCGCTTTTTGATGAGGTCGGTTGCGTCATTGCGCCCGCCATATGAGGTCGTAGGGTCGTGGGCTCGTGGGCCACGCGACTGCTGAGCTGTTATCAGCGTCGGTTTCTCGGTTTCGGGTGCTTGGTGAAACGGTCGAAACCGTCTACCACATTGAACATATATATAGAAACTACTTGTTTATCAATATTAAGATAAAAAGGTTCTTATCTTTCCATCTTATTTTGTAGGTACTGTATTATCCCCTTCCCCCTTCCACGTAAAGCAGTCGTGCAACATTGAACTCCAGAATTGCGGGACAATTGACAAAAATTGTCGCCCAGCGATCGGCCATCGGCCATCGCCATTGAAGGTCAAGAAGGGGCAGCATCGCGAGTTTTGTGTAGTGTGCGGGGACGAGGGGCAAGAGAGCCGCAAGCCAAACAGCTAGCGGTGAACTAATCGTTTGAACAACTAACATGTCCACAAGGGGGGTGGCAATGTCGACTAACAAGCTTGCCTCGCTTCGCAATATGAAGGCAGCAGTAACAGTATCACCCATGGGCGGGAGGTGCACTACTCGCCAAGCAGCTGCGTTGTCTCTTTGGGTTACGAGCCCCTCTGGAGCTGCAAGGCAGCACGCAGTTCCATCAACAGCAGCCACCCCGAGGGCTGTGTCGATTCTCTCCAGGAGAAGCAGCAGTAAGTCTTTCTCCAGGGGCAACAGCGGCAATAAGTCCTTCTCCTGGAACAAAATCAACAGCAATAAGGCCAAGCGCAGGCGGGAAGTCGAGGAAGAAGCAGCGGCGAATAATCCTCTGTTAAATGATGACAATGCGGAGTTGGAGGATCACCTTGCCAGCGTCAAGCCCCTTGATTTCGACATGGCGTCGAGGATCGAAGGGCAGGAGTCCCAGATGGTGTCCTTCGAGCTCGAGCCGGGGCAGGTCATTAGGGTGAGAGAAGGGCGAATCGCCCCTTTGCTAGTGTTTTGCCAACTCGAAGTTCGGGAGTACGTTGTTGCTGCACGACACGGTACGGTACGGGCCGGTACGGGGTACAGGCGCTCCAGATTATGCGAGTGAATGTGAGAACAGCAACAACAACAACAACAACAACAACAACAACAACAACAACAACAACAACAACAACAACAACAACAACAACAACAACAGGCCGGCGCCTGCCGTTGATTCTGTGAAACCAAGCAGGCACAGCGTAGCAGTTGTATGTCACATCGTCCAATCGTCGTTTCGTCGGCACCGGGTGGTGTCGTTGTATCGTACGGGACGGGCCACCGCTTGACGTTGGTTCTGTCGTAACGGTACAGTCTGGTACCAGTACATCACACCGCAAGCTTCCTTCGCATCTATGATATATATCATTCCTGTGATGAAGGTAGGAGGAAGGAGAGAACGGCGATTTTGAAACTGTCATTCTTTTGTTTCGGGATGCTGTTGGTTCCGGTCAGGTGTGTCGCTGACACTAGATGTTTGGGTACGGTGCGGGCCGGCGCTTGGTATTGGTTCTGTCGTAAGTCGTGACCGCAAGCTTACTTGGTGCAGTACCAGGCACAGTATCAGTCTAGATTACCGACTTGTTATTGATTGTGGTTCGTTGCAATGCTAATATATTGCAACGACGCGGCAGCGCGTGCGCGATTGCGCCGCTTTATACGACTGCTGCTGCTGCTGTGCTGCTGTACTCTTTCGATAGGCGGGCGTTGACACGTGGGCCCTTTGCTTGTTGTGCTTGTGTGTCAAGGTCGCACCATGCAACGAGCATGTCAATCGCTTCTCTTGTACCAGGTAGACTACCGGTCCTGTACCCTGTATGCCAAATTTACACAGTAGTCATCGCAAAACATCACATATGTTTTCATCTTCCCCATCGTACTGCGGAGTAGCCCCCCCCCGAGGATACGGGTGCCGTACAGCTTGCAAGGTTAAGGTTGAATATAGTATTCACCACTCAATCGGTAGAACTCTCAGCTAGCGTACCTGGTATCGTATATGTTTGCCATCAACCCAGACGTTTCAAATGCCTGCGCACTCACGGTGTTTTATGTATCACACTGGTTTTTGAACGCGAAGCTTCAAACTAGTATATGTCTCGTACTGCGTATCACACCTCGGCAGCATAGCTCTGACTTTTATTTACTACATGCTCTGCTCGCAAGTCCTCGCTTCTCTACTGAGTGAGGTGTGACACTCAAGGCTACATGTTTTCACAACGTAGATCTGATCAATACGCACGTCCAAAACACACATTATCTCGTACGTCGGTAATGTTGCGCCTCGCATCTTCGCTGGACGAACAGCACTTACTATTTCCATGGTGAGCTTCAGCGAAGCGGGGCGATATGAGTTTTGTGCGTACGGAAGAATTGGCCAATCAGATGGATGCGGTTGAGAGTGATTTCGGTCCAGAAGTGAGCTGTGCCGAACCGAACGCCACCCGAAGGAAACCGGGGGTTGCGCAGACGAGCAGACATCAAGCAAAGGGCTTGCAAGCCGCCAGGCCAACAGTGTGGGGAGGTGTTTAGGAAATCGTTATTTTTCGCCGTACACAAGGCGTTTGACAAAACAGTACACACGTAAGACAGATCATGAGCGACGATAGCTCATATTTCTCCTACAGCTCACAGCAGGTAAACATGTGTAGAAGAGCTGTCTATTCGTAGCTCACACCCGGCAAACATATGATGACTCAGGTAGCTCTTATAGCTCACCCACGGGAAAAATGAGCTAAAGTGCTATTTCGACAGCTCAAACCCGGCCAGCGTGTGTAATCAGCTACCTGGAATATCATATCATAGCAGCGCACGGAAACACATTTGATAGCTCATGTAACTCTTTCATTGTCTACCCCGAAATGAGCTACCTCCGAGCTAGGGTGAGCTGTTCTGGCCTAGATGTGTTCATGTTTCCCCATATCGGTGAGCTATTAGAGCTACATGAGCTGAGCTAGCTCCCATAGCTCACACCCGGTAAACATATGCGCAACAGCCGTCTCATGCAGATCCTACCTCTGGAACACATCATCTAAATCGTGCAGATCATATACCCTGGTATATCAGAGATCTGTATTCCCCTATTACGG
Organism: Alaria marginata; assembly: GCA_037833945.1. Taxonomy (NCBI): domain Eukaryota; class Phaeophyceae; order Laminariales; family Alariaceae; genus Alaria; species Alaria marginata. The sequence continues at coordinate 17,514 of JBBMKB010149163.1, forward strand.
GGGACCATAGTAAATAGGACCAAATAATGTTAGTAAAAATAGGTAAATATATAGGTTTTTGTGCGTACCGTAGGTCCTATTTACTATGGTCCCCCGTAATAGGTATCTAGATTTTGAACTGGGGATCGGATCTGTCCGTTGTGTGCATTATTCCTCATGGCAGGCGGAGGCAGGAAATCTTATATATATGGAGGACGGCATCGAGATGGATACCACAACCGGCGGTGGAGCCAGCAGCGTGTTCCGAAGGTAAGCGGTCAGATACTTTGGCGGTTTCACGCCTCAGGCAGACCCGATCACTGCTGTACAGATCACACAGATCAGTTTTTGTAGATCTGTATCATCTGTACAATTTCGGTAGAGCCAGCAGCATGTCCCGAAGGTTATGAAATACGCGGTCAGATGGTTTCATGATTTTGATGATCCGATCATTTGATGGTTTTGATGGTTCTCTTGATTGATATATACGATAGCTTGTGATGGATCGATGTGTTTTTGGTGGTTCCATGGCTGGATAGTTTGATGGTGGGATCATTCGATTTTCTCATCGTCCGATTGTTCGATCGGTCGATACAAGTGCTGTAGTGTTATGGTTCGATGATTAAGCGGTTTGGTGCTAGGAAACAAGAAAATACATTATCCAGAAAAAGGTATACTGGGAGTGTGTGGCGCCATTTGACGGTATAGAGACAAAAATATTATTCGATGCTTGAGTAGTTCGACACTTCAATAAGTGTGATGGTATGATACGATTGTTGGATATATCTCTCCGCCTCCTTCATATTTCGGCCGGGGTTATCACAGGCCAGAACATTTTCGTGACGGACTACATCAACAGGGGGGAACAACCCCCTCCTCCCTTTCTCGCCCCGTCTCCTTCGTTTTTCGGCAAGGGAACCCCCCCCCCCCCTAAGGGTTGCAAGG
>JBBMKB010149274.1:0-18437 GCA_037833945.1 Alaria marginata
CCAGGCAGACATCGCGTGCACCAAGCGCGAAGCGCCGTGAGGTGTTCGGCGAGTCGCATGAAGGGTGAGCTGCATCCGGCTAAGATCCCCTCGAAAGGCGGACTTTCGAATATAGTGCTTGCCTTAGTCATTTGACATTTGACCACGCATCCGGGGGGGGGAACAGCCCAAAATGAAAAAAAAACGGAGAGTGGTCCAGCAACATTCATTTCTGTGCGCCCTAGGCCGGACTAATAATATGATACCAGGTAGACTACTACTTGTGAGTTAGGGTTAGGATGAGGCTATATGTTTCGGTCGTTGCACTATGATAAACTACGAGTACTGTATTCGTACTTGTTGCTACTACCGTAAATGACGGTGTATACCACACTTCCCGTGAAAACAGTTCGGTCTTAAAAACACTTATCGCCTGGTGAGGTATACGCCAGGGGTGTGATATACAACGTAACCCGGTGATATATTGGGTACCAGGTACCAGGTAATCGTTTTGAATCTGATGAAGGCATTGCCGAGCGAGATGGCTTACTTTAGGGGGTGTGATAAAAGCAGGGGTGACAGCAGTGGTTACAAAGGACTGCCACGTTCCAAGCACGTTGTGGAGCCGCGCCACTGCCACTGCCGACCCCGAGCCCCCCAAAGCGTTGGGGTTAGGGTTGGGATTATTATAGTAAGGTCGTGTTGGTTTGGGCCGACGTAGAAGATTGAAATTGGCAAATTGACCACAAACGACCGGTAGGGGAAGGTTGTTGCCATGCCCGTCTCGCATTTCGGGGGAGCGCAGATATCTTGGGGGTGTCATACCCATTATCAAGAGGTATGACACCTAACGGGGCGTACTCATTTGTTGCTTGCCTTAGTCATTTGACCATTGACCACGCATCCCTTTCGAGCCGGAGCACTAAACGGTGGTACGAAATAGCGGCCAGAACACTGCCAGTACTGGCGATATCCGCCCGAACTACTCCGGGTACCGGCAGTACCCGCAGGACGGAACCCCGAAATATACTTGAAAAGTGGAAACGACTTCATATTACGAGCATAGTATAGTACTGCGAGTAATGGGAGTACTACTCGGAACGGCCAGAATACTGCCAGCACGCCAGCACTGGCAGTATCCACCTACTAAAAGTACTGGCAGTACCCGCAGTATGAAACCCCGAAATATACAAATAATAACTTGAAGGAGGTAGTTACCGCAGTACAGAGCCCCGAAATACTGCGAGTACTCGAAGTATGAGCAGTATCGAGCCTTGACATGCCGTACTGCCAACTGCGAGCACTCGCAGTATTGAACGCTGAACGCTGAACTACCGCCTGTCGTATACCAGGTATGAGGTAAGCGGTGCGGTACCTCCAGTATACCCGTATTCCCCTAAAAAGCAAGTACTTTACGCCCACTACTCGTACACTGCCTTTGGAGGCAATCGTGGAGGCAATCGACAACTCCGTTTGCTAGGGCGATATTCGTTCGAGAGGACAGAGCCTTGAGCAATCACAGGTAGACAGCACATCATTTCGAAGCCACCAAAGCGGGCTACAAGTTAGTAGGACAACCACCCGGAACACCACGCGAACCACAGCTCGCAGAGGAATAATGGAGTGCCGGCGAGCCGACTGAAGCACCATGAGGAGGGCAACGCGCCGCCGATGGCTGCGGGAGCGCGGGCATTGCCGCTTCGATATGGATCGCTTCTAAAAAACTTTACGCAAGCACATAAAATTGGCCAGGGCAACTACAGATATCACACATTCGAACCACAGGACGGTGAGAGTCGCCAGGATCACCACTGACGCATCCACTCGCGCCCAGTTGTCGAGCCAACATATGGTGATGTGCTGACCATACGAGTAGCGAGACAGAGAGGGCTAGCCCATGGTGTCGGCACGAACTTGAGGGATGAGTGTACTTTCGAGCCGACCAAACACGGCCAAAACTGGCGGTAGTGCCAATGAACACGTTCAGGGGACACAGTTATTTCGGTGACCAGACAAGCCGCTTTCATGGTGTACCGATATACCAAATCGAGTTCGGATTCCGCTTAGACGCCGCCATGCCCCATGCCGAGTGCTCCACACCACCCTCTCGCGGAACACCAACAAACAACGAATAGGCAACGAAAGAGGGTGCTTCGTTATCGAGGCCAAGCATCATATATGCCATTCCCCTAGCCACCAGGACAACCGTGCTGGAAGTTTTCCACTGGACATTCCACTCCATCGACTCACCTGAGTTGTTGAGGCTACCGAAAGAGCAGGAAAGGGGGCTAGCTGCGGCAGGCAGTGTGTGGTGGCCGTCGATATACAAATACCACAATTTTGACAAGAAAGCTTCTTGCTCTTGTGGAACACCCGGCGGCCCCAAGAACGAACCCAAACAAAAAACAAGACTAAACAATTCAGTTCGGTTTCTTGCGTCGTTGAACTGGCCTTCGCTCTTGGTTCAGCTTGCGGCCCCGCCAACCGAGAGACTTCGTTATCGGGTGTCGCCACCCTCTAAACCCGACGAGCAGCGCTCTCGCCTTGGCCGGTTGCATCCATTCGGCTGGGAGTGGAGGCAGGCAGCAGGATGACGATGAACATGGCGACCGCTGTGCGCTTCTATGTCGACAAGATCGTCGCAGACCCCAAAATTTCAGGTTCGAGTGCACCACGCTTGACTGCACCGTTGGTTTAGACCCTAACCTTGAGTATCCATGCTGCGGTGGTGTATTCCTGGATCTGTGGGTACACCCCGTCTGTTTGTAGAATATTCTTACATCGTTATAAATTGCAAATTGCCTCTCATGTTCTCCGCTTTCGTGCTCCGCTTTTGTGCAGGGATGAAGGTGCTGCTTTTGGACTCCGTGACTACACAAGTGGTGGCAATGGTCTACTCTCAGTCACAAATTCTCGAGAAGGAGGTGTATCTCGTGGAGAGGATGGATGCGGAGCACGAGCCGATGCAGCACCTGAAGGCTGTTTATTTCATCCGCCCTACAAGAGAGAACATGCAGACGCTGTGTGCCGAAATAGCGAGGCCTAGATTCGCGGAATACCATGTGTTCTTTTGCAGCATCTGCCCCCACGACCTGCTGCAGCAGCTGGCAGCTGCCGATGAGCACGAAGGTGAGCAGTGAGCAGTAAGCAGTACGATTAGAGCACTTCACTCTCTGAGGCAAAACGATGTGCGGCCTGTACCAAGACACCTCCCCGACTGGGCGTGATGGCCGTGTGTACGAGGTATCAGATGAGCAAAACTTGCTCATGCGCGAATATAATAATCCTCCGCACGCCGGATGTGCCGAATATCATTGACAAACTTTTTTCATATACGAGTACTGTAATCATCGCGGGCACTGCTTTCGTACGTATGATACCAGTTCTACCCGAGTCGACGAGCGAGGGAAGAAAGTGCTGAATTCTTCTCGCGATAAAAAATTGAGACACGTACCCGTAGTGGGTAGGGGGGAGAAGAGCCTGCTTGTAAATAGTGGCCCCGGATCTGAGGTACGACTTACGACTTACGACTATTAAAAGGGAGGGAGAAGAAGAAAGAAAAAGTGCGAAGAAAGAAGTCCAACGTGTTACAAGTCTGACCAAAAAACAAAAAGCAGAAAATCTGACCTAACTAATTGATGGAGGTCGATTCTACAGCAGTGTAGTCGATTTTCGGTCATTCCGAAAATTTTGGGAGGGTATTTTTTCTCGTTCGGTCAAGTTATGGGGACCCGGTGCGGTTTTCGTTGGCCTGTTCCAACAGCCCACCGCAATTTGCGTTGCTTGCCGATCGCTCAAGAGGCTGGCTCGCTCAAAGCTACCCACTGTATGGGTAATGACAGTAAGAAAAAGGGGACTGCTGTGATAGCCCATAGCGCTGCCCACAGCCTACATGCCACGAACAGTCGCCTCTCAGCAGTATCACTACATCGTCGCATCGCCCCGTTTGCTTCGGCGCGTCGTGTGAGCGTTCTGCGCACATTGCCAAGCCTGAGTCGATCGCTCATTGCGTGCGTTACGTACAGCAGTACATCGGCTCGCCAGCATCAACCATTATTCCTGATGTTGGTACTACAGAGTCTCACGAGGGCACAACAAACAGCAGTCAGCTTTCACTAGGAGACCCGTCCCACAAGGGGAACTGCGGTTTCGTGATGCATCGCTAGGCCTGCGTGAGCGTCGCCCTTTGAACTTTAGCGTGTCGAGCGGACGTTCAGCCCTCGGTCTGCGTCGATCGATCACTGCGTCATTTCGTCATCCTTGGGCTGAGGGAAGGAAACCCGCTGCTCCAAGCATCAACAACCTCGATTTATGCATAGGAGTAGTACGAGTATAAGGGCCACGAGAGCACAGCAACACAACACAGCAGTCTGACGACTTTCACTAGGAGGCCCGCCTCACAAGAGAAGCTGCTGCTTGTTGTTTACTGATACATTGCTAAGCTACGTACTGTAGGCCTGGGTGGATGTCGCTTGGGACACGGAGTGGCCCTGCCTTCGGGTGGCAGGACCGACCCTAAGCGGTAGTGGTGGTGCTTTTGCAGTCTATGGTCTCTGTCATGAATGCCTCAGAAGCCCACCAGATGCGGATTTTCTCACAATTCGCTGAACAGTTTGACGATTGTAACAAACGGCAAAAACCTGTTGCTTTCGTACCACTGCAGTAGTATCAATAGTACACTGCTGTGTGATATAATACGTGGCACGATTTATTATGTACACGGAACGATCGATGCCCTATTGAGCGCCAGCGCGTCTTACGAGGCGTCGAGCACTAATCCGTGGAGAACGCCCTGCTTGTCAGTTGTGCGTCAGGTGCACGAATACTACGCCGAGTTTTGCGCCGTGAACGAAGACTTCTTCTCGGCCAACTGCCCGGAAACCCTCCAGTTAGCCCTCCCAAGGCCCCCTGCGGCGGCCAAAACCCTCCTCGCGCGCAACAGGGAGGCGATTCTGTCGGTGCTGCTTGCGCTAAAGAAAAAGCCATCCGCCATCCGATACGCGGTGAGTTGTGCAAAGCGATAGTCGCACAGACAGCTTGTTAGGCTTCAGACGGGCGGGCCAAGCCATCGAGCTGCCTAACTGGGATTGGCCGATGCAAAATTCTCCCTTGTATATTGTCTAGACAGACGGCGTACGAGTACTATTCATAGAGTTTAGCTCTACAAAATTCGAACGGGGTCGTCGTCTGCCGAATGTTGCGTGCGAAAAGGGTAAAACCGTTGGTTGGTTTTACGTATTTTAGTGGCTTGTATCGTGCATGGAGCTGTATCTTAGAACGGACAGTCATGGAGTTGTAGGGAACAGAGGCCGTGTTGGGCCAGAACATTGGCGTGAATGGAGTCAAACACGTGAAGAAACGAACCGAAAACTCGACGCTTGTATACGTAGCCATACCACGTAAAGACAGCGGCCGAAAACTCTCGCTGGCCCTATTTCTATGTGTTTCTGCCCTTCGGGCTGACGTGGCATAAATGTAGAGTTGGTCGTGCGTGTGCGAATGCATTGAGTGCTGCGCAAGCCCGAGCCTTTGAGGTTGAGTGTGTGACGTTGCGGTCTGTCTGTACACATCAGTCGACCCAAAGGATTCCAGGGGGGCCGGGGTTGTACGTATTGGAGATATGTGTTGACCGTCCTGCATTCGCAGAGCGCAAACATGAAATCCCGAACAGGGTTTAATATGTGATGTGCCACATTCAACTTGTATCACGAATTTCGGCGCCCCTCCTGTTCCTACAAGTATCATATCATAGCATTTTATTTTACTTTCGTGTGGTGAAGATTATCGCCCGTTGGGTGTGCATTCGACTGCCGAAGCCATTTTCTGGCCACTCTCCCAATACGATTACCGTTGGCTGCCATTAATATTGTCGGCGCTTGTCGCGCTTTTGTTGCTGTGCAAACAGGGTTCTTCTTCGACAGCCCGCCAGCTGGCCATGGACGTGTCAGCACAAATCCAGGCCGACCAGATATTCGATTTCCGAAGACAGCAAGGGTAAGTTGAAGTCTTCTTATGTTTAGCCTAATACAGATTACGATGGTGCTTTCCCAGTTGCTATTGCACAGTGAATATTCTCTTGAACACAAACAATAGGATATGTTTTTAGCTTTCAGAGCGTTGGAGTTTGATACGCGACCGCCAATACAATCAGGGATGCGCTGTATGTGTGTTTATACTGCGCGAGCATGGGGTTTTGATGGTTGTCCCCTAAGAAATGATAAATCATCAAACCCGATCAATATCCATAGAAATATCGCACAATTCAGCAGAGTGTGACAAATCAAGATGAGGGATCATAGGGTTTATCGCTACACGCACCACGCACGTGCTCATTTGCTCATTTGCGCCACCCAAAACAACGCGCATACGAAGGGCAACCACGAACGCACCATGAACGCTGAACTCACACGCACAATGATAGAAGAACCGAATGCATTACAGTACTATCCCCGAATGTATTGATAACACCGTTCTTGCGCTTTTTTTCAATGCCCTTCTTACACATTTACTCTCGGATAGGCCCCTTCTGTTGATCTTGGATCGTCGTGGCGACCCCGTGACGCCGCTGCTTTCGCAGTGGACATACCAGGCGATGGTTCATGAGCTCTTGGGGCTCAATGACAACCGTGTGGTACTCAAGGGTGCACCAGGAGTTCGAAAAGATCTGGAAGAGGTAAGATTTCCACTCCGCGAGGAAACACTTCCTGAGTACCGCAAAGCACTAGTAAATCAAGGTACAGGAGACCATGCTCGGCTACAGCTCTAGGCCGAATCTGACACTCTTTACTATGTACGTGCACATGCATGATTTCGTGTCGTCTTCCTCCACGGTGCAGGTGGTGCTTTCTTGCACGCAAGACGACTTCTTCGCGCGTAACCGATTCTCCAACTTCGGCGATCTCGGGGTGGCAGTGAAGGGCCTGATGGACGACTACCAGAAAGCGACCCGCCTCAATGAGAACATCAACAGCATTGAAGACATGCAAGGGTTCCTCGAGCGGTAAGTCCCTCTCTTGCGGTGCAACTGGCTAAGCGAGCTACGTTCCCGTTCTGGCGCCTTGCGAAATCGGGTTTGGGGGCGAGCTTTTTCAGCGTATGTTGCCTGCCCTTCTCGTATGCAAAACGGGTGATCAATTTGCGCCAAATTTGATAGCTCTCGTCCACGTGTCCGCGTCCACAATCGCTGATTTAAGTCGGCGCACCGAAAAGTGCAAGTAATATCTTATCAAGGGAGAAATTATAGGTGTCAGTACCGATGACATCCCACCTATAGATGTCGTGATTTTCAAAACGTGTGACCGCAGCGTGAAACGCGCCTGATACTCGAAAAACGCGCACCTCGGTCCTCGGTCCGCTCTAACACGCATGGGGTGTTTTGCATGGCAGAGCTTGTTCACGAAAGGTGCCTGTGCCTAACCACCGAAATTCTCCCTTTTCCGCCTGATAGGTATCCGGCATTCCGCTCGCAATCTCTCAACGTGTCCAAGCACGTGGCTGTATTGAGCGAATTGGCCCGTCTTGTAGACGTCTACCATTTGTTGGACGTGAGCCAGTTCGAGCAGGAGCTAGCGTGTGCAGACGACCACACCGCGCATTACCGCGAGCTTATGAACAAGCTCACGGGTTCGAGGTGTGTGGCAAGTGTCGTTTCAACCGAACAGTAAACGAACACGCTCGGGGCTCTGCTGATAAGGGATGGCGAGTGACGCTAACCTTGACATCGATTATGCAACATGCGTGATGATGCATCATGAGTAGGTTTTTGTTTTCGTGAAAACTGCATGGGTGCTACTTGTCCATGCCATTGATTGCTTACGATTCACCCTTTGTTTGAGTGCTAATCTGCGTAGGAGAATGATTGTCGACCTGCCTCGAACGGTATGCCGTGGCTGTCCGGCCGCTTGAAACATTTGTGGAATCGGATCTTCTTGACGACCATTGCATCGCCGAATGGCCCCACATGACAAACACTTAATGGTCTTTATTTGCAACCAACAGGATCAAGTCGCCGGACAAGCTCCGCCTGGCAATGCTGTACGCGCTTCGGTATGAGGACACGGGTAACTTGCGTGCTGTCAAGGCGCGCCTCCTAGAATCTGGGCTTACCCCGGAAAAAGTAGACCTGATCGATGCTCTGCTGCAATACTCAGGTATGTGCCGAACGTCATTAGTACGCAAATCTTTAAATTTGCTGCTCGTTTTTGCCAAAATTAGTTAGCTTGGCGTTAAGAAGCTGCTATTAATACCACGGAAAATCTGCTGCAATACTCAGGTATGTGTCGAACGTCATTAATACGTAGATTTGCTACTCGTTTTTTCCAAAATTATTTAGCTTGGCGTTAAGAAGCTGCTATTAATACGACGGAAAATACCTCGCGTAAACCTTTATCGCTTGCAAATACCTCCATCGCACGCAGGAGTTGCCTCTCGGGGACCGGGACTCTTCGGGCAAGACAACCTCATGGCTAAGCTGGGCAAGCAGCTCACCACCACGTTACAGGCAAGGGGACTTTCTTTCCCTATACGTTTAGTATGCTGTGGTCGATGTTATTGATGTTACCCACAATGGAGGAGTGAGGCTTGGAGTGCCATGTTGGGGTGGGATGATGGGAACAAAAAAAGCTTAACCCTTAGCCTGTACACTGCACTTCCGTTTTGTGGAGACAAAACACTTGGACGATATGATAGGATAATTATTGGAGCTGGAAAATATTAATATATGTGCAACTGTCTCTTTGCGTGGGTTGTCCTGGCGTTACCAGGGAGTGGAGAACGTGTACGCGCAGCATGTGCCGCTAATGATGACCACAGTTGAGGCGGCGTTGAAGGGGAAGTTAAAGGACAGCGTCTACCCGGCAACAGGACAAGCCGGCGGCAAGCCCCAGGAGGTGAGCAACGTAGTATCACGAAAGTTGACGCCATCTTGGACGACGTCACGTTTCATCCCACGGAGTTTGCACCATTCAGAAAGATCCTTTAAATGTGTTGACCAATCAGAAAACTGCAGTAATGCTATCGGCGCCAAACAAATAATGGACAGAAAGTGGCGTTATCTTGGATGATGTCACGTGTCATCCAGTGATTTTCCACCAATCAGAAAGCTGCGGTAATGCCATGAACGCCAATAAAGTCCTCCATGGACATAAAATATCGCTACCTTGGATGGCATCACGTATATCTTCCGCCAACTAGAGACTCCTCCACAAAAATACTCGATTCAGAAAACTGCGAACACGAAATCCCCCAATGCCTTGGCATTGTGCGATCACCCCTTGAATGAGACAAACAAGACTAAAAATATCCACCCCATGCGGCCATGGCGACAGCTGGACGGTAGGGCGGTAGGGACGGTACCAATACTCGTGTGATTTTTAATGCACCACGAGATGGGCATTTGTGCCACTTGCAACATATAACCACGGCAGCTTTTTCCTCACTTCCAACCTTTTTATTTGACGCTCCTGCTGTATCCGCCTCAGGTGATCGTGTTCATGGTGGGAGGAGTGACGTACGAGGAAGCTTGCAAAGTTGCGGAGCTCAACGCAACCCTAGGGTCCGGCAATGTGGTGTTGGGGGGGTCGTTTGTGCACAACTCGACCTCGTTCCTAGAAGAGCTGAACTCGAGCTTTGGTCCCGCAAATGTAGAGCGAGGTCTCGGCGCGTTTAGGTAACTTTCGCTTTGTACAGAAACTGAAGTATTTGGGTGATAATATCCAAGGCGGAATCATGAGGAGACTTGACAGTTTTGGGACGGTCACCAGGCAATGTTGAAGTTGATGGATCACAAAGAGGGCCGCGTGCGACGCTTTCTTTCGTGCATACGTGCAAGTCTTTGGTCAGCGAATGACTTCGAATTCCCTCGTTGGCTCTCTGAGGGGGTAAGTAGCCTTGGCCCAAGAATGTTTCGATATCGAATGGTTGTATTGTTGCTCCGTACCTGGCGAGCTGCCCTTGGAACCTCAATCCATTTTGGGTACGGAACAAGGGAGTGCAGGAGTAGACTACGGCGTTAACTTTTAATACTTTACATAAGTTCGGGACAATGTCCAGTTCCGGCCTCAGCGCATACACTTGTGCAAAAGCTCCTGCGTTCGTTCCGAATTCGCAAGATCGACGTGCTTCCCGCACATGGCCCTGTAAGCGTCCATGAATGCATGCCCGTTGTCTCGTTCCGCTGCGCCTCGCATGACAAGCTGCACCCCAACCTTTTTGTACGTGTGGATATCGAGCGGGTGATTCACGCCTCCGCCCTGTATGGCATTTGCGGCGCCTGGCCCCCTTCGCACCGCAATCCGGCGATGGTGCAACGACATCCCGGAGTTTCCCATTTGGTCGTGTACCTGACCAAGTGTGCGATGGCCCACAGGATCGCTCGGTCTTAGCCTGGTAGCCCTGGTCGCGTGTTTCAGAGCGAGGCCATACTGTCCCTTGGCATAATACACTGCTGACAGATTTAAGTGCCCTTGAAAATGGTTATTGTCTGTAGCCACCACTTGGCACAGTGCGGCCAGGCTCGCTTCCCACTTTCCCATCCTCAACAAGATAACAGCTAAGTCGCTCTTAGAGTCGACATCTTTGGGATTCAGCTGGAACGCTCTGCGGTAGTGATGTATCGCGGCACCCACGTTTCCCTGAGCCACCAAGAGAGGTGCCAGATTATGGTGATGAGCTGGATTGGTCGGATTCTGGAACGACGCCGCAAGAACGGGGATGCAGTCGTTAGATTTACTCAACCAAGTACCTGAACATCTCCTCTCCTCTCCACCACCTTATATCTTGTAATTTGGTAGTACGCGAGTCAAAGCCTGAAAAGGACGTTGAAAGTGAGAGTTCGTGGTCATAATCGACTTCCCCTGTGTGGACGCTCCTGTAGCATCGGACAGTACTGGCAGTACTCTTGTTTATTGCATGGCTGCGGATCAAAGCCCCAGGTGCTTGCACGTGTGGCATGTAAGCGCAGTAGCAAAAACCCGTTGCTTTGGCGAGAGGACTTACTTGTCAAGTTGTTGCTCTATTAATAGTGTTAACAGCAATGGCAGTGTGTTTCGAGACGTGTTGATGCCGTAGACGGGATGAGGATTGTACACGATGTGTATGTGCGGTATGCGTACTGTAGAGACGTTAGTTACATCACATGCACTGCTGTACGGTCCCTCAACTTGTAGCATGGTTGTCTCGCCCGCTGCTGCTCACTCCTGTCTCCTGTCGAGAAACTACCGTTACCAGTATACTATGGTACCAGGTACATAATAAGAAGTGCATAGATCGTTGAGGGCTACGTCGGTTGCACGTTCGCTGATAACTACTACGATGGTACCTGTGGTACATCATAAGAAGTGCCAAGATCGTTGAGCGCTACGTCGGTTGCACGTTCGCTGATAACTACAAGTACTCATCGGCTCGTGAACGATGATAGATCATGGCCCTTTGGTAAGTTGTTATTTGTGCTGCCAACTGCTTCGGCCAACCACCAACGCTGTACGTGCGACGACGCCTGCCACCGGCTACTTTCTGGTATTATCATGTTATTCCAGCTGCTCACCCGGGGCTCACCTCCCGTATTTTCCGTCGATAGTACGAAATAGCCTCAGCGTAGCGAGGACCGCTCATGTTTGTGCCTCAGCATAGCGAAGCGTGCAACCCAAGCACCGGATGGCATGCGGCGTGGGACATACAGCAGCAGCAAGTCACAAGAAACAGGAGTCAACCGTCAGCCTTGAACAAAGTCAGCAGCGAATGGTGAACAGCGGCCAGCGGGCCGGCGGGACAACAACAAACAACGAAAAACGAAACGATCACGAACAGCCCATTCGGGAGTTGCAGTATGTGGCAGGCGTTCTCGTTGTAGTTGATGTGGGGGATGCCGGCCTGTTTTAGAGTCGACGTCCCTTCCTTGCTCTGCGGTTGCGAGTAGCTGCTACCGCTCCATCTAGACTGACCATTACACCATGAGGGTAAACCTTCGCTGTGTGCTTGTGGCGATCCTGCGGGTTGGTGTCGTACAGGCCTCTAATTTTGCAAGTGCTCTGGACCTCATCATGCGCTTCCATGGAAAAGATGCTCAAGGACTTTCAAACACGGTGGAGGCTCTCACACAGATTGCCACGAAGCTGCGAGATGAACCAGAAGACCCACGATACCGCAGCATTAGGATTCTCAACAAGACTTTCTGGGAGAAAGTCGGCAGTGTCAATGGAGGCATCTCTTTCATGTCGGCATTGGGGTTTGACCTCGTTGAGCAAGGTGTGTGTAGGCACTGTAAATAATGGCCTGACTCATGTATCATACCAACTGCTGTACCTTGCAGAAGTCGAAATTGAAATAGCGTTGCTTCTTTGCCACCGCAGGCCGAATTGGGTCTACACCGGTAATCCTGGTACCTGAGAGGGCGAGCTGACACCGCCACATTCCATGTTCTGACGATGCAACGTGTCCTCTTTCAGATGCAGGCAAAGGACCGTCTTTTCAGACTCGCCCGGGTGCCCCAGTTGATGCAGACTTGGTGGAGGCCTTGGCAGTCCTCTCGGCACAAGCAGCACCGCAGAAAGCCGGGGAGCAGGCCGATCATGATCAGGCCGAAGGGGAGGAGTCGGCGACGCCTGCATTAGAAAGCAAATCAGGTGATTAAACGCGAGAGATGCCTTGCACACGATATTGGTTTCGATCGCAATCAGCTGTCAAACTCTGTTTAATTTCTGTCTTACGAGAACGCCAAAGCTCTTTTTTATGTTTGGGCTGTTGAGTGTACTCGGTGTGCCAGTTACATTACACCGGCTCTATTTAGGACGTTTCCAAATCGCACATTCAACATACCTGCAAGCTTGTTTATACCTAGGGTTTGTTGCGACTTTAATCGGTACGTAAGTCTACCCGCACGAAAGTATGCTGATGTGTGATGTGTGATGCGTCCGTTGCGCATAGCGAGCAACTTCGGACATTGAAGCAGCGGTGCGCCGGTGTCTTATTTTCCGTCCCATGCTGCCAGATTTCAACCCATTCACGACGGCGTTTTCTCGGAAGTCTCACACACACTTGCAAGAGCGGGCAGAGCAAGGCTTGGCGAACTTCTCGGAGAGGCAGGCGAGGCGGCAGCAGCGCTTCTCGAGAATAGAGGACCGAAACATCACAGTCCTGCTGCCGCAGACGAGCTGGCCGCAGGAGGTACCTGATGCACCCGAAAGCGACTCGGCGGAAACGGAGAGGAGCGAAGAAAGGGAGCAACACGAGCTTGAATTGGTCGCGCAGCTGTGGCGAGACAGAATGGCCCACGATGGCATCGAAAGATTCGAAACAGCCGCGGCGAAAAAGCTGCGGTTGTTGCGTGCCTCGAAGGTCTATTCGTACGTGATATTGCGTGTTCGACTGCCGGGGGGCGTGTTTCTGCAGGGTCGCTTTAGTTTACAAGAAAGCTTGAAGGTGAGAGTCTCGGAAGACTATTGATTTCGTGGAGCTGTCATTGTATGGTTTTTAAGCTACACGGGCTGCCTGTAGGTTACTGGCCTGTTACATCGCTGTCCATTCCTGACAATTGTTTCCTTTCCCGCTCATTATATACGAAGTACTCTTGCAGGACTGCCGATATCTGTCCCCAGGGCCATTTTCAATGGAACCATATGATGCGTGCACCATTTGTTCTTGTTCACACTTCCCAACTTAACCCCATATACTATAAACGTCACGTCAAGCGGTCTCACTTGCAACTTGTGCAGCACACATCGTTCGTTCTAGTTGCTGAAATTGGTATTTGGTAGCCTCCTCGACCGTCCGACCTAACTCGGTAAATATGCACTACACTGGGGAACAGCACGGCAACGCATATTTTTGGCGCTGCATTACAGTATTATAAACGCCACGTCGCCCCCGCATGCGCCACCCTTTCGCGCATCGCCTCGTATTCAGACTGTCTACGACGTGGTAGGGGCAAGCCTTGCGAGAGAGGCGGCATCCCGAGATAACGGTCAAGATTTTTGCCACGACTTCGAGCTCTTTATGGCGCCACCAACCCGTGTGCTCTCACGAGATGACGCCAGGCTCAAAGATTCGAACGTTCTGGCTCCGGCTTGCGTTCTGCACCTTCGATGGACTAGCGAAGAAGCGGACGTGGAAAGCTGGGCGGAGAGTTTGGAAGAGAGCATGAAAAATGCGACAGATAGCCCCGTGCACCCGCGACTGCCGTTCTCTTCCAGGTAAGCACTGTTGTCCTACTCGAGGAAAACACGACCGTCTATACGACCATAAACTATCCAGTCAATGTAACGATACGAAAGCACCTCGCTGATGGTAATACCGTCGTGCTCGTTTTGAATATATATGATGGCAGGTACGACGTACCGGCAGCCATCTCTCCAAGACCAGTCGAAGACTCGACTCAAGGCTCCGGTGCTGGCCAAGAATGCCGAGCTGACGACGAAGATCCGACCTTGCCAGCTGTTGCCGACGAGTTACCAGAACCACCATCATCACAGTAGAGCTTGGACCGATCACCGGTGTACAAATTAACGTGCCGAAGAGGGTTATATCATGTTCAGGAGGGTCTCCTGGCCACGCGCGATGCCCATGCACTTGAGCCGCACGAAGCTAATAAAGTGGCAACCGCTATATTCGCGCCTACCCCTCACTTACCCCGTGCCTAATGCGAGGGCAACTGCCACCCGCCAGATTTCCAG
The DNA here is from genome assembly GCA_037833945.1 of Alaria marginata. Lineage (NCBI taxonomy): Eukaryota > Phaeophyceae > Laminariales > Alariaceae > Alaria > Alaria marginata. Next base: position 14,646 of record JBBMKB010149274.1, read on the forward strand.
TCAAATGAACGAGTTATTCGGAACATGAATCATTTTGACACCCAGGTGTTTGTCATTGTCAATTAGATGGGTGGTGGACGTGCTCCGTTGCGCCTCGTATCTACTGCCCCCGCATGTCTACAAGTACTCGTACTCTATGGCAGCGTACATCTACATCTAATCTTCTGATGGCCCAAACATCACACAGAGTCAGTTCATGCAATAGCATTCTGTTTACAAAGCGGGACACCACTTGATTGGGACGGTTACCGGTAACAAAGTGACATGCTCGAGGGATGGCAAATCCAATCATTGTGTGTTTGGCGCCGAAATCAGCACGTCCACGAGTCGAGTAATGCCAGCACGAAAAAAACAACTTTCTGCCGGGGGCGAAAACACGATGATGGTGATGATTACGAGCGAAGCGAGATTCTAATTTCCGGGGCGCCAAAAAGTACGGGCTCTTGTCCAGGCTCGTGTGCCCGATTTTCCCCGTCTCGTGTCCCACCCGACGACTCGATCTCCCATAGACCAATTTTTACCATTTTGGGGCGCACTCACACTACTATTAATAACAACGCTCAATGACAGCAAAGCAAATTTGCTGAGGGGTTGGGTTGGGTTTGGACTTTCCTGCTTCCCAACAGTGCACACCTGACCACAGTTAAAAATATCTACCAGCGCGAATTCTTAGCGAGAGCCACAGCAGTAGTATGTTTACGTCTTCCCCACGGGCGACCGGCTGAAAACCCCCTTCAGTGACGAGTACTACAACAACAGTAAATACTGCGCTGTACTCGACGTTACGACAATGATGCGTACACACACGTAGTCGTCAACAAGCAGAATCCTGTATACGAACACAGCAACACTGCGAACGCACTCGTCCTGTACCCAGAAAAAGAGCTTACGGGGATGATGAACGAGTGAGTAAATGCAAAAAAAGTGGATGCATTATCTTGGCCAGTACACAGCGACAGCAGTATGAATACGAGTACTCGTATCCATTCTGTACTGCAGTTGTATGATACGTACACGGCGAGCAGGTAATTTCCACACGGTAATTTCCAGTAATTTCGTGACGATCTCATTTTTTCATTTTCGGATCTTTTTATGATAAGATCGTCGGCAGTTTTTTTGAGCGGGGTTCGGTTGCAGATTGGGGACATGAGGTTCCGAGCCCCTGAAAATCAAAGGCTCAAAACAAGAAAAGGCAAAAGGCGGGTGCCAGGCCCAACATCGGCAAGCAAGCGTCACATCTAACCGAGAGACCTCATCTCTGAGAGACCCCACGCTACAGACGTTGGCAATCCAAAATGCTCTCTTGCGCTTGCTGGATGCCAGGGAACCGCCCAACCCGTGCCTTGGTGCCTGCAGCGAGAGCTTCCCTATGCGGACCTCGTTTTTACAAAACACACGAAAGTTCGACGTTGTCCTACTACAACTGGTCTCGCAGCACCGTCAGCAGAGCTGTCAGACTCGAGGGGCCAACGATTGTACCAAGTCGGTGTCTATGGACTGATACCACCATTACCCACCATCTAGGTAACGTGAAGCATCGGTATCTATCGCAAGAGCCAGTGTGCAAACAGCAAAAACATGCTGCAGGTGCAGAAGACGAAAGTCGATCGGAGATAGCAGCAGCAGCAGCTCAAGAGGGCGGCGATACCGGCCATGGTGGGACGGACTTCCGGCCGGCATCAAGGTGAGGCGATGTACATACGTCCTCGCCAATATGTTGGGCTATCATTCGTTGGTGCCTGCGGCGACCTAGGTCGAGACGGCTGGAGCAATCGGCGCAGAAGAGGGAGGAATGACGCTGTAAGGCAGAAAGGCAATTTCAATGGCCGCTACTCTCTGGGCCCAATTCTGCAAGGCAGAGCGGCTCCGCTCGTCTATTCCGCCGCGTCGTTAGAGAAAAGTGCCTATTAATACTGTAGTCATGGGCTAGCGACAGCGCTGGGACGATAGTCCCAGCCCGTGCTCATCGTTGACGGGTACTGAGCTTTCTTCATCGTTGAAGTAGATACCGGCACATACGCGCTGCTGGCTGCACCTCTGTAGCTATGACACGTAAGAAGTAGTGGTTCCGAGAAGCACCTCGCGATTCTCGCGGGACTGTCATCTCTTCCTTAATAACCCAATGAAAATCCTCAATGTTTTGTTCCTGCTTGACAGGAACAGCTGTAGTCCAGAGCTGCACGTCGAAACGGCCGAAGGGGGCGCCGGGAGGGATGCTAGTGATGCTAGCCACGCCGGAATGGTCAAACCAGACGCACGGCTGGCCGGCCTGGGCATCAATTATTCCGAAGATCTGAAATCCGCCAAGGGTGGACTGGGAGCCGTGGCGTTTCGGCTGTCCTCAGATTTTGTAAACACGGAGGGGCGGGGCAGCAAGCCTGTGTTCGGATTTAACGGGCTGGGGGAGCTGGTGTACCAGCGCACATACGCGCGGTACCTTGGACACGATTCCGACGACAGGGAAGAATGGTAAACACCTGATTCTTATTGGACTTATTGTCGAGAGTAATTTCGTTCGAAAGCAGCTTCCTGTGTACGAGTGATCGGTTGGACGTTGAATTTCTAAATCGAACTATAGGCTCTAATAGTTTCTCCAGTATCAGGCACTTCAACAACAGCAGTATTAGGATCTGAAACTTGCGTACCTGCGAAGGGACTCACATGCGGGAAAAGACGGAAGATTGCAGCTTTGAGCGCTCTACCCGCACGAACGTGCAAGCAGTGCTTACACTAATAGCCGCAACACGTTCACCGCTGATGTAGCAAACGGAACACCTTGTTCTCATGCTTCGGGCGGAAATACTGCGCCAGCAGCACGCCGCTGTGCGCGCGTGTCGTCGCGCTAAATACAAATTCGTAGAGCTATGAGTCGGTACGACTTAAGTCACCAACTAGTTATTAGTCGGACTAGTAGTTAGTCGTTTCCTGGAGGTGCCGACTATCCGACCTATTGGGTTTTCATACTTGGAAGAAGGCTGTTTCACGCGGGATGCATGTTTTCTTTTTTGGGCAGGGCCACCTCGGCGGGGGGAAGCTAATTTGGCTCGCTTCGCTCGCCCGACTTTAGTCGACAAATCGCCTGGCCATCAGCTGGTTTCGCCAGCCGACTTGCCGAACAAGTCAGTTAGTTGGCTAACGGCACCTATCGATTAGTTATTAGTCGTGAAATCCTGCCGACTCACAGCCCTACAAATTCGACTTTGACCCTTAGGTACCAGACGATCGAGCGGGTGGTGAACGGGACCTTCAGCATGCAAAAGGAGTGGATGCTGTCGCGGGGGATGCCGTGGGACGAGGAAGAGGTAAGCTCAGCAGACAACAGTCGCTGTACCGTACACGAACCGCTGTCCCAAACGGCGGGTTGGCGCATTGGCCCCACTCGGTTGTTTTCCGCCCGGTTTTTATCTACTCTTGCGTATGAAAGGAGATCACTGCAGTAGGCGCAGCAACGCATTCAGCGTGGGAAAGTGCGGGAGCGGTGCGTGATCCCCCGCTGCCCTACGCGCACGAGTACCGATGAAGTGCATTGCCGTAAGAAAAAGTACTTGAACTGTCGTGAATTTGCTTGCCAAGTCGATCAAGCGCGAGCCCAAACGTTTGCCCGATAACCTTGGAGCACAGAGCGATGGCACACTGGTACCTCTATTAGCTGTCCTTCCGTGGTGGTCGGGTGCATGATAAGGAGGCGTTATTTTGCGAGAGGTGGGACCCTTTTAGGGTCGATCTTAACGACACGTATGAAATTGTGTTTTTTACTGAAATTTCGGTATTTTCCCAAATTCTAAAATGGGT
>JBBMKB010149385.1:0-18413 GCA_037833945.1 Alaria marginata
TAGTTCCTCACTTCAGGAGCCCAACCGGTCAGGAGCGTTTGACCCCAAAAAATGCAACCCCTACCGCGGGATGACTCTCCTGCCAGGAGCTTAACATATTCTAGGGCCATCGACGCGTGCTCCGATATAGGGGTAGCACTTGTTGGTCAAAACAACGTCTGACTGATGGGGCTCCCCACCAACTGAGAAACGACCTCATATTCATATCGTTGTGTTGTACATGTATGTGTGAATTCGTTTACTTCGGCGATGGGATTTTCATGGAGTTGCGCTGCACTGAACGTTTTTTTTCGAGGATGTCAAATTTTGGGTAAGGTATATGAAATGAAACGAGTGGCCGAAAGGAAAGCGATAGGGAGGCGTTGATTACACATATCACACAAGACTTCGTATATAAGTTTACCATGATATGGAGTTTCACAGACAGACGAGACGGACATAGATAGGAAGAAGACTATTCCGTCGTGTATATACGTATAACTGTGTGCCCGGGTTTCCATGGTTACAAACGAAACTTTAACCCTAACCCAACTACAACTCTTTAGAATATTTCGAATATGAAAGCGGAGATAATACAGAAACCCGCGGGCAGATATCCATACCCAAAGCGGGACAGTCTTTAGGTGCCCTTACTTGATAACTGAAGTATACGAGCGTATTATAGTTGGACGGAAACCGGCAATTGACTATCATTTTACCAGCAGTCCAACGGACTAATCCTACCCCTCCCTGAGTGATCTCACAGTAGGGGTTGCACTTTTGGAGCCAAAAGGTTCTGACCGGCTGAACTCCTCAAGTGAAGAACTGCCGGTTAGTATTACAAATGTTCAAGTATATCTGTTTTACGACTAGCGCATAGAAAAGTCGGTCGGGTTGCGCGAACGAAGAGCTCAGGAACAAAAGGGTTAACCCCTACCGTGGGATGACTCCCCTGACAAACGAGCGTCGCGAATGACTCGGCCGCATAACAATAAAACACTGGAGGAGTAAACTGATCGGCGATGCGGTAAATAATATCATCCATATCGCGCCCCTCCTCTGCCAAATCTTTCAATTACCAACCCCCTCCCCCTCAAAACGTAAACATTAGGGATGGCTATCTCCACCACACCTGATCTCCAGGGATCAGATCGGGTCAACATACTCACGTGTCCGTATACCACGGCAGCTCGCGCTACGGTAGCAATAACGATAACCGTCTGTAGGGACAGCCCACGCTGGATTGCGAAACCAATTGAGTTAAATTGATACACGACATGTACAAATACGTGGAAGTATGGTGAGCGTAAGCTTTATTTTGTCCCCATCCGCCTAACGATGAAAAAAAACGCAACAAAAATTACGTTTTGAGACATGCTACGATAGAGGTGCGCCCGTTTTTTTCTGGGGATCCTGACTTTAGGGCGCTCTGAACCGCACCCACCAACTGATTTTTGAGTAAACTGGAGGTGCAACCCGACGAACGAACCCATGGTCTAGGTATTAAAAAACATTCGGACTGTAAAACAAGGAGTTTCCGACGATTTTGGGTTAAGGAGCGCCGTCATGCAGAAACAAAAAATGCCAAAAAGTGCTACCTCTATCGTAGCACCCGTCGTTTTTACACCGATATGGACAGTGATCTGATTCAGTTGATTGGGATATACTATTGGTAGTGAGTAACGTTCTATAATGTGCCTGCTTGCCATCCGCCCCACCGATATTTAAGACGATTTCTGGTACAAGTATACCTGGTACTAATTATTTCGTCTGAACCGTGTGCATTTCGACTATTTATATTAGGGTAAAACGATCGGTGATATCATATGAATATATTTGATGCCATCCATTTGCACCGGTATGAACAGCAATGTTATTCCATTGACTATTATTTATATACTTTGTACATCACACTATTAACACTCGTATTGATAGTATGGTAATTCATATTAATAGCTGTGGTAATGCATTGCAACGTGCCTGCTTGGCAACCACCCACCACCATTTAACCTACCTGGTACTAGTTGTTAATACTTTCGTCTGAGCACTAAATGTTCATATTATTAGTGATACCTGGTGCAAACTGATAACATAGTACCGTTCACTTGCACCGGTATTATGTACGAATATGCCGCGCAATTGCTTTACGGAAGGATATTCGATTTGTATCGGAACGGTATATAATACTCACGCTATATTTTCGGACGGCAAAAATAATAACAACAAAAACAATAACATCAATAATAACAATAATATCCCACTAGAGCAGACTATTGATAGTACTAACTGCTGTTGTAACATATACCAGGTATTACGCAGTACAGGACACCTAGTGTAATTAGAAACAGGAATGCTGGTTGAGTCTGGACGTCTTATTTGAGAAAGGGTACGTTCTACATTAACTTCAGTAGAGCTGCTCCCGGATTTATATATCAGCTTGACTTTCTTAGTACCCGGGTTCTTATTGGGTGTCCTGTACTATACTGCAGTGCACCTGCTTGTTCTCCCCCCGCCAACCAATATTTAAGCCGTAGAATGTTAAACATAATTTCGTCTGAACCCTACCTGTATAACATGTTGATTTGTTTCGTCTGCCATTGGAGAACGCGCACGCACATTGTATTTTTCACTCGTCGTCGGTCAAGTATTTTTATTCCTTCTCGTACACATGATATGATATCCCGCGAAACATACCAAATTATGTTCAGAGTGGTGGGAGACCTGCAAATACTAACCACAGTTGCTCATAACGGCTTTATACTACTTTTGATATATACGACAGACTAAGATGCTATTTCGTGGTTTTATTAGGAAGGATGGCTACCGCGGTGAGTGATCAGCCCAGTGAGTGCTCAAAGCCCTCAAGTATGTATATATATATGACGGATGAGACCCTCCTGCTTTATGGCAGGAGGTCCCAACCAGCCAAAAACATATCATACTTATATATATATATGTTAGGGGGCAGACACAAAAAACTGCGGAGGAATACAGTCGAGACCTTTTTTCATAGGTTGTGCTGAGAAGTTTAACCAGAAATGACAACGTCGCCCATACGATCACTCCCAGTTTAAGCCAACAGTCACGCTTCCTGGTATTACTATGGAATCAACCCGCTTGCGGGGGGCTTCAGAGGTGGTGAAAACCTAACGGGAGATCATTAATTACGACGACGGCGGCATCGGCTACACGAAACTGACCCGGCTGGTGGGATAACCGTTTCAGAACTACAGTAGTAGTACATATGTATTCACCCCCGTTTTCGTCGATAGTTTGTTTGTGGAATTATTGTCGGGCTGTTGTGGGTAGAAAACAATCAAATTCACTCCAACTGTGAGATCGAGCATTTCGTCGAAACACATCTTCGCAAGGGCTGTATGGGATACTCCGATCGGGCGTAGTGGTGCGGGGTGTGTATGTCCTTGATGTGAAGGGAACAGGCCGGTGGCTCCCCTGGTGTTAGCTAGTACAAGGGTCACCCGGGTTGGACACATTCTACGATAGAGGTTCACCATCATTTTTCTGGAGCTCCTCACTTGAGGAATATTATATTACTCTATACTATTAGTAAGTGATTTTTGGGGAACTGAAAGTGCAATCCGATGAACAAACTCGTGGCCCATCTATACAAAAAAAACGTATTGCAAAAATAGAATGACATTCGGATGATTTTGGGTTAAGGAGCCCCGTCGTCCAGAAAACGAAAACGCCAAAAAAAGGTATACCGTACCTCTATCGTAGCACACGTCGGTGGTGTTCACGGGAGATGCTAAACTCGATTGGGTAGGAAAGCACAGAATGTGTTTGAAACCGACGAGCGTCACATGAACCCAAGGATAAGCCCCAGCGCCCAAACCGTTCGATCAGAAAGTGCCATTTTGACCCGTTTAAAAATATTTTTCGTGGGTTGGGTTGACCTTGGGATGTGGCGTTCGTCGTAGTCGATGCTATTTTCATCAGATGCTCCTGCCCAACCAAATACGGTATCCCGCAAACACCCTATTGCTTGGAATTAACAAATAGGGTGTTTGCGAAATCTCGATTATGTTTTGGGGCGGAAAACCTATGATATTAGTGTTAAAACCGACGAGCGTCGGATTCCAATGCCAACCAACGAGAAAATTAGGTTAGCACGTAAAATAACGGTAGGAAGACGTAGTTTTAACGTAAGGTTTCGCTGATTTCTCGTGGGTTGGGTTAGCTTTGGATTTGGGAGTTGGACGGTTTCAATGTGATTGTGTTACATTTTATGTGTTCCTGTACCCGACTCCTCCACAACCAAAAGTAGCATATCGGAAGCACCCTCCTCTTGCCACTGCACTCTATATACATATTTTATGGCTTTAGGGATGGTCCAGAGTAAGTGTCCGCCCTGGGTTAAACAACACACGTGATGCTGCTGCGTGCTCGCACTATCAGGGATGCGCGTTCCCGGTCCAGACCTGCAGACGGTTCGCAAACACGCATCAGGTTCTCGAAACAAATGCGGTTCTTGAAGGTTTGTGAACAGCTTGGCAATATTATCACCTCCTCAATTGATATGTTGGAAACCCCCCGTATTTACCTATTATCACAGGGGGATGATAGCAGTCCATCCCCGACCGTATTTTCGTGGTGATACAGCGCTTCTGGAGTGCGGTTCTTACGATTACCAAGTTTTCGATACTACCGATTGGTTTGCACGCAAATGTTTAGCAACATGCATCCTTCCAATAAACAGACGGTTGGTATTGCAATATCATCCTTATCGCGGTTTTCGTATGTTTGCCCACGAAAAAAGTTTGCGTTGATCTCGAATGTCCATATCTGCACATATGCTGTAGCAACGCTGGTTCCCAAGAAGGGGCAATGTTAACATATGATACCTATTACATACAGTAGTTATACTGAACTTCGTTTACATGACCGTTGCTGTTTTCTGCACTTACCTTTCCTAAAATGTTACAAGTACGAAAACGTTGCAATCTCTACCCCAACTTCCCATTATAGTATGGCTATGTTTGAAATCCTCCAATGTTTTGCAGGATCGTCGAGCCTCTCGTAAAACGTCCCCAGAAAGTAGTAGAAGAACCCCGACGGAAGCCCATAACACAGGAAACCTATCCCGTAATGAAATCGGTTGGACACAACAGTCTACACAGGGAACTGCCATACAACACCGGCAGTCCCACCCGCAAGATCGCAACGCCATTATACTACCGTGTTTGCCGTCCAACAATTTGAAACGGGTGCTTCAATGCCCATTACCGACTCAAACATTCGCAGAACGAAGTTCTAAGCAGACGAAGGGAGAAACTAAAAAACAATTAAACCGCATCCGACCAATAGTGGCACTGTGCTCAAGTTCCGCCGATAATAAAAAAGCTGCAGCAGTTAGTCAGTCCGTATTTCACCTGTACCGTAGGTGGCTCTCTTTCAGCGACACTAGTGTGTCCGAGCGGAGAGGTCCTTCATATATATGCCGATGTCCCTTATCATCTGGCACTTTGGGAGCACATACCTTGATTTCGAGCAGTGTATGTGGCGTTTTGCAACGGGCAGACCGTCTATCTTGGCCCATGTCAAGGGACGTGCGGTACCGCATTGATTGTTGCGTCCACTTTAGAGGGGCTTGTCCCTTAACACAGAATAGTACCGTGCGCAGACGCTTGAAGTCCCCTATTTTCCTTTTTTGTCTTACCGACGGGTCCCCCCTTCAGAGGGGCTACCTATTGTACACACTTTCTAACTGTAAACAGAAGAACACCAGAGGAACTTGCCGATATCATCACATAAAACAACAGTCTTCCTGTCCAACGACTTGTGGTTGAAATGACGGCTAAGCGCGAACACGAAGAAAGCAGCAACGGTATAATCCAGAGCACGCCTTCAGTATCCGCATAGACTGCTTCTTCCAAGGAAAGATACATGTCGAATGGTCGTGTTCATATTATACGAAATGTCATTATAATCAAACAACCAAATATCCGACCCGAATGCGTTGAGTATAAAAACAGGTTGGACGCGAAAACATATATCATCTAGTGCACCCACCCAGCGTCAGCATAATCCTGCTACTTCATCCCAAACAGAAAATGAACAACACACTTCGTAAATACCGAGTTGTATGTTCGTATCGATAGTGTACACCAGTACAAGCCAGCAGAAGAAGTAAATCGTAAATTATCCACCCCTGAAGAATATTCCCGCAATAAAACTGAAGGCGAACACCGCAGTCGCAGCTGTGGGAGGAGTGACTGCTATGGGACTCGGGATACGTGTTTCAAAAAGAGAGGGAGCCGGAGCCGGACACAAACAGTGCGAAAATGATTGATGGAATGGGATATACACGGATGGAATGTTAGGCCGAAAGCACCATCTCAAACGCGGAGGCGGCTGCCCGCGGCTTTGCCAGAGTAGCTATATGTCTGGGTGTTTTTTATATTGTACGAGTAAGGAATCAAACGTTAAATAGTCCGCCTTAACCGCCATTCCAATAATCAATCTACTCGAGCCCTGTTGGCGAAAGCGGTGAACTGCTTAACTGCAGTTTTGATAAGCAAAAGCGCATTCGAGGGAACCGATATCTGCTCATTAACGGAAGTTCTAAGTTAATGTTGAGACGACATATGCTACGGTAAAGGTGGACCAGTTTTGTTACCAAGGGTCGTCACGTGTGGAGCTCTACATATACCGCATTTAAAAACGTATATTGAGTGACCTAATAGTTCAACCTGCTGTCCAAATTCATGGCCTAGGTATAAGAAATATTGGTATTGCAAAACAAGAATGGTATTCCGACGGTTTTGGGATAAGGAAACTGTGCCATCCATAACATATGTTTGCTACAAAGTGCTACCTCTGTCGCAGCACAAGTTATACTCTATGTACACATTCTACAGCAGCAATACCAACTGATCCCCAACAGTCGCCCTTTCTTTGGCGATGCAGGCGACGTTGTTGTTGGGAGTAGGTTTGGCTAATTGAGTTAGGTAATAACTAACAACCCCCCACCGTTTTAAAACACAGTTTCAAGACAAAATTATCCAGCTCTACCCCCCTACTCCCACTAAATCCTTCACAGGTCTGTCTACAGGTCCGAAGCACAACGCCATACACCAACAAACACGGCCTTACCTCAATGACCCTGGCCGTCCCTCCGTCCGGCAAGCTCGCAGACGGCACCCCAAACTGAAAGTACGACAGCCAATCCACCACCGCGCACCGCTGCTGTCCCCTTAGCTCGACCTTCGAAAGCGGCATCCCCGCCTCCCTACTAGTTGCCGCCCTGTGACAATACACCACCGTCCCATTGCCCCCATCCACGTGTTTCTTCCCCCAGTCGGGAGTAACCCAATCGCACCCCATCTCTTCTGCGAATATCCATGCGGACAAATGCCTGATAGTGGAACTCCCGACGCCATCCGTACCCGGTCGCGACGAGGCGAAGCAGGGCGTTTCCGCGTTCCTTAGTTCCGCCGCGGTGTCCCTCCAGATGTCCACAAACGGCAACCTGGGCTGTTGGCCTAGAGGGATGGTGTCTGCGTATTCCGCCCAGACTTCGAGGCAGTCGCTTAGTGACCACGGCGACTCTGGGTACTTCCCGGTGGCGAAGTCGATGCATGCCTCTAGAGGTAGGATGAGGTTTGAATTTCCGGCGGCGATGGTGCCCCTTCGCTGGAAGAGGAGAAGGCATTTGAGAGCAAAGGACACCCAGACCCGTGCGGAGCTGGGCAAGTACCCCCTCGTTCTCATTGATTGAGTCCTGGCGAACAAAGTATCACGGAGCCTGCGCGATTAAGTTGGCAACAACGTCAGCCGATATAGGTCATTGCTCTGGAAGGATCGCCTTGTAAAGATGAGCACCTCTCGCCCCATCGGGGTTGCCTGGAGAAAGAAAGGGCGCTGCGTTCTGCAATTACTGGTAATCACCGGAAAGACTGACCGGCACAACACATATCGGTACCAGACATACCGTATTACATGGGCGAATCCTGTATTTATGTACTTCTAGGAATCGCCACTCCGCTGAGTTCTCGTACTCCTCGGTGAGGTACATGTCAGCAGAGACCCTCCTGCCGTGGGGGGTGAACGTGGTCCAGTACCGGCCTGAAACGATCGGCGTTAGTGAAGCAACATACAATGCAATACTCGAAAAACAATGAACACCTCCTGAAATACATACTCAGCACGTCCAGAGTCGACAGTTCGCAACTGGAACGTGCCTATGGACCAAGGCGTGCTCACCTTCTTGATCAGAGGACTTGCTGTCATCGATCTTCGAACTGACTGACAGGAAAAACTTAGTATCATACCGGTCGATATACACGTACCTGGCATATCTTACGTAAGTAGTCGCGTCTTGTACTGAATCCTTTGTAGTATACGAGTATTTCAAAAGACTTGACTACCGCCTGGACTCCAGCTCAAATGATGTCCAAACTCGAAAGCTCGCACTTGAAACTTTCCTAGCATACTTCTGAGCAGACGGCGTTCTGTCATCAATCGTCGAAAAGGCTCGTACATATGTATATACTTCGTACATGTACCATGTATCATCGCGCACAGATTGATTGGCATCAACCTGTTGACCCTGGTACTAGCTAGCACTAAGGGTAGCCGCGGCCGCGGCGCCTACCTATACCTGTTATGACGGCATACACACCTTGCAATACGCGCGATCGGAGTATCACACACAGCTTGGAAACATGAGTTTCGACCCAAATTTTTCGATCCCACAGCTAGCTGCAGTGTATTTTTAATGTTTTGTGATACTCCGTAATCGGGTCTTGAAACGGCTGTCCATACTTCAGGTATAATGGCAGTCCTAAAAAAACAACTATTACGGGGGATCATAGTAAATAGGACCTACGGTGTAGACACAAAAACCTATATACTACCCTATTTTTACTAACAATATTTGGTCCTGTTTACTATGGTCCCCCCGTAGTATGATATCTCCTCGTAGATTGGAATATTAAAGGGCGTAAGTCGACGACCTGCTACGGTAAGGGTAGCACTGGTTGGCTGAAGTGGTTCTGACAGCCAGGCCGCCTCAACAGAGGAGAGCTACCATACCCATTGTCGGTGAAATATCATTTCATGTTTCACAAAATATATAAAGCGCGAGTAGGAATATACGGGAGCTAGACTTCGTGCACAGTTTCCCTTTCGTATCCGTGGCTTTCTTCTTTCGGGATATTATATGGTTCAAGTGACCAACGTTGAAGATCACATGGTGCATATTGTCGGAGGGCAAGCATGACCATAACAATATTACATGATATCCACCTAGGCCATGGGATTGTTTTTTCATCCGGTTGCATTTTGGTTTTTGCGCAAAAGCCAGAAAGCCAGTACACACTTCACTTCCTCAAGTAAGTGAGGAATGAACCTCAACAACAGTTGTAACGTGACCGCTACCGGATCACAGCAAGCGTGTCTCACAGAGTCCACAGATTGCCCTGGAAACGTTCTTATTCGACTAATCAGCCCTTCTCAGCCCTTCTCTATATATCGTTATCAACAGAGGGCGTTCTCTCATCGGTGATCTAGGGGGCTGGGTGGGAAACATTTTTCCAGGTATGCATATCAGCGGTCGGGGCGGAGTCTTGTATAGGTATACTTTTCTACAGTAGACCATCAGTAGTAGTATAATCCGTAAACAATGTGATTTCCGCCTGGACAATTTCGTGTACAGTGGAATACTCTCATCGCACCTGGGATCTCCATATTGACCACAAGCCACCTTTGCTTTTCTACACAAAGGTCTTTCGTTATCGATCACGAAAGGGATTGACAGGCGAAACGTCGAAGGCAATAACCCCCCGGCTGTAGAATCTGACTCAGCATATATCTAGAGCTGAACACTCGAACTCTAAAGTTTCTTATAGACTTGATCGCCCCTTTTTTGCGTTGCTGGCCACAAGTCGTTCCGTCAGCGATTGATTATCGAAGAGGCTGAGCGGCAATATGTATACTTACAATAGGTACTACTATTGGAGTGTGTTGTTACATCTTTTGTAGCCGAGTCACGTCCTGGTATGCTTTCGGTATGTCTCAAAATACAATCTCCTCCTCCTGGAATCGGACACCTCAGGTCGTCAGAATTCGAACACTCGAACAAACGCCAAACGCTCTGAACAGAGCAAGTTCTGCCATCTATGATCGAAGAGGCTGGCCGGGAAAATGTGTGCCATGTAGGAATCTGATCCTCGTCGCTGAGTCTTGTATCTTTGGTTGTACAGTACGTAGTTGTATACTTTTGTACAGTATTAATAGTATTATACCATTTTATGCGATCAATACTATAGTAGTACTCGTTTGTTCTAGGAATATGCGGAACATTTTCACCAGTTTATGTATAGGGTTGAGCAATTTCGATCCCTGAAACCTAACTTTCTAGTAGAACTCGATAGTAGGCGCGCACGGTACGTACGTACGCAGAACCACGACCTCCTTGGCCCCCTCCCACAGCCCACCACGCGCGCTGACACTCTCTACGACTTGGAGGCGCGAACTGAACGCATTTGCAACGTGTTTTGCTGCAGAGGCACGGATCATTTATGAGCGGAGTCAAACATGGGCCGATGCAGCTGTTTGTCTTTGTCCCTTCGTGCATTTACTAAAGAAGCCGGTGATCGACCAACCACTGTGGAACCCTGAAAGCGTAACCAGTTCTTAGTAATGGCCAGGACAATCAATGTACTGTGCTCGGCCCTACCAAAACGGCCCAGTATGAGCGCACAACGGCACAACAAGGAGAATCGTGCTGCGCTCGTCTCTCACACAGCTGTTTCATGCATACTATATTTCGGAAAGTAAGGGATGGTACCACTACGTGGCTACTGCTGTAGCTCAGACGAAAAATGATCCATATCGTCACCTTGTAGCCGGAGTTGCTTCGTGTGGACGGTACTGCTGTTGTAGTCTTCTTTTAAGAGTCATCCCACGGTAGGGGTTGAACTTTTTGGGCTCAAACGTTCCTGGCCGGCTGAGCTCCTGAAGTGAGGAACTACCGGTTGGTATGATCATTTTACGAGTGCATTTGTTTAGGACTAGCGGATAGAAATGTTGATCGAGTTGCGCGAACGAAAATCTTGGAAGTCACATGTTTCGGGTGAGATATTGAGCTCCTCATGTCAGTAGCTCATAAACTTATTGCTGCACCCCTAACGTGGGATGACTCTTAATAGTCTAATACTATTCTATCTAATCTCCCCACTTTATTCCGACGAGGTTTAAATCCGTTGAGATCCATAGATACCTATTCGCACCACATTCGTGCAGTGGTTCCTATTCATTATGCGATCTTAAAACTGAAGTTAACCCCCCCACCCCTCCGTCTGTGATACGAGTATACCAGGTGCGTATCACATTTATGAGTTCCACAGCTGTCATAATTTGTCCCCCGAACCAAACGGGTGGTTTATATATATAGTCTCCGTGCGCAGAACGACTAAAGGCTGAACGTCTTTGCATCATCCTGTTGACCCTGGTACTAGATGGCACTAACGGTAGTCACCGACCCATATCCGACATGATGAAGGACAATACACACCCCGCAACACGCGCGTTCGGAGTATCACACACACAGTTTGCAAATATGTGTTTCGACGAATTTCTCGACATCACAGCTGTACTATTCCGGAGGACCATAACCTATTAATCAGGGCCCACGATATACACAAAAACCTATATACATATATTATACTGTTTTCACTGCCCATATATATGCGGTCCTGATTAATATAGTCCTCCGTAATACCTGGTAGTCTGTTAGGGTGTTAGCGATTTCCAACCTCTGTTGGGCGCGGAAAGCATGCAAAACTTGTGTTGGCAAACATGTAAATATAGTATTCAAGCCGATGGGCATCACAACCCAAGGCCAACCGGCCCACACAAGCAGTGGGTTACAACATAAAAAATTGTATAGATGAACACCTTTTTCTGACCTAACGTTTCGCTGGTGTTTCGGGGGTCGGGTTGGCCTTGGATTGGGACATTTCGCGGCTTCGATACCATTCTTTGATGTTCTTCTACCCAAAACCCCTACCCGAACAAAGCTGGTGCACTGGAAACAAGTCACCGTACCTTTTTTTTGCGTCGAGAGTCATCCCAGGCTACGTAGGGGTTGCGCGTTTGGGGGTCAAACGTTCCTGACCAGTTAAGCTCCTGAAGTGAGGAACTACCAGTTGATATTATCGTTTTACGAGTGTATTTGCTTGAGGACTAGTGGATAGAAATGTTGATCGGGTTACGCGAACGAAAATCCTGGAGGTCATGTTTCGGGTGCGGTATTGAGCTCCTCATGTCAGAAGCCCAGGAACATATTGTCGCACCCGTACCGTGGGATGACTCGTCCAAACGTGACAATAAGGTATACTGTATGTACCTGTTATTAAGTATCGCCCAAAAACAAAAAAGAGGAGTGTCATCTTATCAACCGTGCGTAACGGCATGGCCGCACCGTAAACGTACTGTTTATATCACGCAGCGCGGATATTATGTATACATACATACGTGTCTTATAGTGTAGCATGTTTTGTCTAAAACCTTTTCAGAACGACGGGGCTCCTTAGCCCAAAATCGTTGGAATCTCGTTCTTTTTATTTTGCGGTAGTTAGTTTTGGTTGGATATCTCGGCCAAGTGATTGTTTCCTCGGGTATAGAGCGCTTTTAATTCTCCTCAAATCAGGTTTCGGGAGATAGAACGTCCCAAGTCAGAAGCCTAGGAAACCTTATGGCGTACGTCTTTGGAAGCATGCGCCGGAAGCGAGCCAATACCGTCCTTGTAGGACACCCCTCCCTAGGAGCCGGCGGTATAACGCGCAGTCCGCGACATATTCGCCACGTCGCTCCGACCCCGTTTCCCTCCGAACTTAAAAAAAACGGAGGCTAATCTTCAGCCTACTGGAAACAAAACCCACACATATACCAAAGTGTATTTCTTGTCGAATATACTATGGTGCAGTTATGAAGGGGTTATCGTCCCTTTTGGGGCCCAGCTGGGCCTTCCACCAAAAAAAACATAGAGGAAGGGCACGCTTGTCGAGCGTCAAGGAAATAGCGTGGATTACACACACTACAGTAGTGTGAGCACGCCGTGCGCCCGCCATAAAATTGCGACGGTTGATGCCCTTCGGATACGCGCGCACCGTAAACAAAGATATCGATAGAGCTGCTTTCACTATAAAAACAGCATGTCCTACGCTGTGATCGAAACTTTGTCATGGAATGTTTTCCCCTTCGAAGTTCCACATATCATTTGTATCATATCAAATAGGTTATCCCTTTCTGAACATGGCGCATTGTTTCCCACTGAAATTTCAAAGCGGTTGTCCCATTTCAGACTCATACTGTAGCGACTAAAACACGATGACGACGATGATCTTATCAATCATCAAGCACCTATGGAGAAAGTGCAGGGTCATGAGTGTCCTTCTACCACATACGAGCGACACAGCTACTATCACTGCAGCTCCGACTCCCCCTCCCCCTCCAGCGCCCTGGACGTTTCCGTGCGGCGGATACATGCTGTTTCGTCAATTGGCGTTTATATTGTTTCTGTCGCCAGTTTCAAATCAACCAACCCTTAACTACTGGAGAAAAACCAAACACAATCGAACAAGGGGTTTCGTCGAGGCAATCTACTGTTAAGGCAGTTCTAACGCGGCAACCGTCGACACAAACATCGCTTCCCTCACCTGCAAATGTTCGAGCTCGTAGCTCCGAATGCGGGGCTCGTGGTGCAGACAGCGGGCTGGCCAATATGTGGTAGAGTGTCCTAAGGCCTATGTCCGCTAAATACGCAGCTCCGGTAACGGCACGAGCCGAAGAGTGAGTTGAAGAGTCGAGAAGGATTTACACTGGGGAGAGAGAGGGAGGGTATTGGCTCAGGCACAGCTGTAATGAAAGCCAGGCTTCCGTTTCTCCATCGGCCCGTAGTCCTGCTTTGTGGTATGCCGAGCTCATCAACGGAATACACCGCTCATACAATGCTTATTGAAATGACTTCCCGCGCAAACCCGCCGTGCGCGCACTGAAAGTGGTCCCCTGGTGTACACGATATACATTCGAAACAACCATTGTTGCTGGTATGATATGTCAGACGCGCCATGTAGTATGATATATACGCGAGACCATCTATCTGGCCCGACCCAAGTTCTTAAGCGAGTCGGGGTGGATTCTAGACGATTTATCTCTGGTATGTCTGTTGGCACGTGCTGCGTACGGCGAAAGGGCACCATTTGTTTTCTGGAGCTCCCTCACTTGAGGAGAGCTCTGTACGAGTACCCCAAATATAAGACTGATTATTAGTAAATGGAAAGCGCAATCCGATGAATCGAGGTGTGCCGGGAACCAGTAATGTTTGCAAATTAAGAACGACATTCCGACGACGATTTTGGGTTAATCTAAGCACCCCCGTCATCCAGAAACTACTGTAGTTCGGCCAGACAGCGATATTAATACTACTCAATAATAGTATGTCAATCGCAGCGCAGCACGCGTCTAGGGTGCTTTGCTTCCAGAAGTAAAACGCTTATTTTGGCCAGGCCAAAGTTATTATGCGAGTCAGCGTGGACCCTACATAAACACTTTCAGTGTAGTAAGCTGATTTTTTTAATGTTTTGTTCAAACGTCGAACCAAGCACTCGACGCCGCGGACGTTTGCCATAATAGAGATATGTATATATAACGTCTACTTTTTTTCTTCGGCTCCTTATACCAGGAGCTCCGCACCTCATCCATCAACGGACGTTCTGACACTGGTAGAAACGAGCCACGGTGAGTTAGCTCAAACGGGGTATAGTCATAGAGAGCGCCAAACACAAGAAGACCTTTCAACGATACTGAGCAGCTTCCGAGGCTCAGTTAAGCAGACTCGCAAACCGTAGTTTTTTCGGGTAAACATCTGCTGTCCCTATATACCCTGCCAAACAAAACCTTTCTTATTTTCACAGATTCATTGATTGGTTATCGTTACTACTAGTCGATCTTGTTTTGACATACTTCTTTTTCTCGATCGCCCCTCCGTACGCGTCGTAGCGCGTGGCGGGGCCCTGCCCATGCGGGGACGTCTTCACACCCACGGGTGAGAGCCGGATGATCTCAATGATCTAGCACATGTGTTTCCTCGGTTGGACCTGTACTACTACAGTGCACAGGCCCTGCACACCATATTTATGCCCTACCGGGTATGGTATATACTGCCAGGCATCACCTCTGCTTCGACGTCGAAAAGTCATGAACATCATGAACTATCGGTGTGAGTTCATTGAACCGGGGGCGTCGTGTGATGGTATCATACCATCGTAGCACGTGTCCGCGCGGTATATGAAGGAAAGAGCTTCCCTCGTATCAAACATTTGAAGGTGATCATTCATTCATTGCTGGCATGCCAGAAACGCCGAGTATATTGCATGCCATACCGCTTGATGACCGCTTTACAACTTCACCAACTTTTTGCTGACACCCCTCTGCCTGTAGGAAGTCAGCTGGGTGTCAGCAATGTTTGCAGCTGGGGCAAAGGGCTAATGTTCTCGTATTTATTGTGGGCCAGGGCGCGTCATACACTAACTCCAGTATAACATGGTTTTCTTCCACATTTCGTTCACAGGTCGAGCCAAGTTTTTTTCTGCCACGCGGAGAATAAAAACGTGCTCGAGATCCTCGCATATCAGATGCATATGGATATCATAAGGTGGAACAACCGTTCGTTGCTGTCATATCAGAAACGCCATATCACAACAACACACGATGTCACTTATTGTAGGCATTTCAGAACTGCACAAGCATTCCAGGGTAGAAATGTCACTCGTAATTCGTGTGAGATATTATTTGCCGTGTGTTTGTTCGTCATATGAAGCTGATATTTCCACCCCCATCTGCCTCCTCCTTGAGAGACGAGAGCTCTGTGGTCACGAACAAACTACGAAACAGAGATAAATAACATTGCAAATACCGCAAGTCGATTCAGCCATGCCATGCCGAACTCAATTGTTACCGGGGCGGGGCATATTCCAGCCCGTGTGCACACCAAACTTCTTGCAAGGACGGAAAAAAAAGTAAAGAAGCAAACTACAAAGAGAAACACGCAAAGGGGGGGGAGGTAGGAGGTACCCAGGAATAACAAACATTGAGTGAAACAAGACGGGGCAAAACAATATTTGCGCAAACCAAGCAAAACAGGCAGTCAGCAACAAAGCAGATGGCACCATCCAACCAGCGTCGGGGGCAGCAACCATACTGGGCTATATGTTACTGTCGGAGTAGGAGCGCGGCCGCATGCTCTATCACCTGTGGTTACTGTTTCCGGCGACGGCGGTGCCCGTACCCTCTTCATCGCGCTCGTACCAAAACAAAAAAAACGAACCGAAATAATAAGTAAAGCGAGTCATCCCACGGTAGGGGTTGCACTTTTTGGGATAAAGTGTTCCTGACCGGTTCGGCTCCTATCGCGAGGAACCACCGTTTGGTATGATAATTTTACGAGCGTGTTTGTTTTAGGACTAGCGGATATAAATGTTGATCGGATTGCGCGAACGAATATCGTGGAAGTTATGTTTCGGGTGCTATATTGAGCTCCTCATGCCAGGAGCCCAGAAACGTGTTGCTGCACCCCTACCGTGGGATGACTCAAGCAAAAACACAGCAACAAAGCTAATGATACGCCCCAGCCGGCGTCGTGAAAGCACCCTAACTGGGCTTCAAATGCAACTGCTATATAGTGTTAGGGGTATTGCTGCCTGGTCTGTCCTCTACTCCCTGCAGCTAACGACGGCGGTGTCTCGAATACTAAAACGCGCATTTTGGGGTTTAGGCTCAAGGTATTCTATGAGTCACGGTGCCACCATAAATTGATCTTCTTATATTTCGTTCACGCGTCGAGCCAATTGTTCGCCGCCACCCGGGGGCTGAAAGTTGTCTCCTCGTATCAAATAGTTGAAGGTGGAGCAATCGTTCATTTCCCGCATGCCAGAAACGCCGTACAGCATGTGATACTCTGTTACCACTTACCCGTCTTGGAACGCCACCTGCAATTTTGCGGAAACAACTCTAGGAATTAGTGTGGAACATTATGTGTTCGCCGCTGGCAAAGGGCTAATAACGTTCTCTTCTTGTGAGCCAAAGTGCGTGCTACACAAATAATTCCAGTATAATTTAGTTTTCTTGTATTTCGATCACAAAGTCGAGAGCATTTGTCGCCGCCGCACGGGGACTGAAAGTGCTCTCTTCGTACCGCGCGAGGTGTATAGTTTAACGTTGAGAATCCACCGCTGGCATGGCACAAACGCCACATATTACACACCTGGTACAACACGATCGATGTATCACACACAGCTTGGGAAGTGATTTTCGACGAAACCCTCGATCTCACAGCTGGAGTGTTAATATATATTTTTATAATACAGTACGTTATACGATACCAAGAATCTTTCTGGACTGCACGCGGGCGTTTTAGAGGAGAGCATACTTGGAAATTGATGCTTGCTATATATACACCATAGATATACAGTAGGTAGAACTTTTTTTTTTTTTTTTTCTGAACGTCGGGGATCCTGAACCCAAAATGGTAGGGATTGCATTCCCGTTTTGCAATATGCGTTTTTTGTATACCTAGGCCATGGTTTTGTGTTCATCGGGTTGCACTTTTGAATTACTCAAAATCACTTACTAATAGTATAGAGTAATATAATATTCCTCATGTGAGGAGCCTCATATAAAGAACATTTCGTGTTATTCACACCTCCACCGAGGGCAGATACTGGACCAAGGTTACGGTATAGTATAGCTCAAAATTACTTACTAATAGTATAGAGTAATATAATATTCCTCATGTGAGGAGCCTCATAATATAAAGAACATTTCGTGTCATTCACACCTCCACCGAGGGCAGATACTGGACCAAGGTTACGGTATAGTATAGAGATCCACCGCAATATTTCCCGAACCTCCTCACTTGAGACGATCCACACCTCACCCAAAAGTCGACATTCATTGTGTTCGCTCCGCCCCATGAAACAATCCCGCGGGCACGGTTTACAGCACTGGATTATAGAATACAAAAAATAGGAAATAGGCCTCCGAAGACACTACTACCGGGTGGTTTCCTCGAAGATCGAGGAGGCGTTCACTCAGAAAATGCTTGGTCCGAAAGATCCTATCATATGTACCTCTACCGTAGTATTAGTGGTACTATTACGGGGGAACATTCCGTAGTAAATAGGACCTACGGTACACAAAAAACAAATATATTCATCTATCTTCACTAACACAATATTTGGTCCTATTGTTAAGGAATTAGTGGGGTACTAATCTGTTTGACCACTTGCAAAAGGTTATCCGATTGCTTACCCAAACTAAGCCTTACAACATTCTCCCCCCCTGGAACGGCGGGATAGCAGGTCGGCCGGATATACGGGCGGACGTGTCAATATCCAAGCGGTTCCATT
>JBBMKB010149496.1:0-18406 GCA_037833945.1 Alaria marginata
CCCCGAACCCCGTCCCTATACTATTATCAAGTAAATGTGTCCCCAAAACGGGTTTCCAGTTGTAAAAGGGTTAAGTAGCTCCATGCGAAAAATCAGAGTGAAACCCGATCAGCAATCTCAACCGTGGGATGACTCTCTCTCTGCTTCGATTTTCGGTCGATTGGAAACAACAGCAGCAGACGACTAAATTTAATCCACGTCTTTCGTCGTCGCGGTGTCTTTTTTTGCAGGACGGAGTGCGTTCGTCTCAAGAACTTCGTGGTGGATGCCGAAATCATGGACAACACCATCAAAAACTGCGGCGTGTACGACTTCAAGTTTGACGAGGGGGGACAAAATGGCGAAGGGATTTACATCGGGACGTCCAACACCCAGGTTAGAGCACGAGGGAGGGAGATTGGCGCATTAGTTTACACTGTAGTTGTTCGCTGCAAATATACCACACACCTCCGACATACTAGATCATCTACGTAGATCGATGTTACACTGTAATTGTTCAATGCAAATATACCACACCGCCGACACAATAGATCATCTACGTAGATCGCTTCGGGTGCTACGATAGAGGAAGCACTTTTTTTCCTTTTTCGTTTCTGAATGACGGGGATCCTTAACCCAGAATCGTCGGAAACTCCTCGTTTTTTATCCGATTTTTTGGTACACTCCCCAGGCAATCTGTTGGTTCATCTCCGGTCGTCCTTTCAGTTTACACAGAACCGGCTGGTGAGTGAGATTTCAGGGAGACCTAAGGCGAAGATCCCCAGAAAAAAACAGAAGCGCCTCTATTATCGTAGCATGTGTCCGTGATAGGTTGTGCACGTCCCGTTATTACGGATTCAACCCGAGTCACTTTAACCAAAGCTACAATATTCTACGATTTGATAGAGGTTCACCTTATACTTTCTGAAGCTCCTCACTTGAGGAGAGAGCTCTCCTATTACAGGGGGCCGTAGTTAATAGGACCTACGGTAAACACAACAACCCACATATTTCTCTATTTTTACTACCAACGTTCGGTCCTATTTAATATGGCCCCCCGTAATAGCACATTCTACGATGATAGAGGTTCACCATTCGTTTTCTGAAGCTCCTCACTTGAAGAGGGAGCTCTCTATAGCTCACCGAGAAAACATGATGTTTGAGAGCAAGCCGGAAGTGCAAGCTCGATGAACAAACCCGTGGCGCCAATCTATAAAAATCAAACGCGTATAGGAAAAATAGAAAGACATTCCGACGATTTGACATTGAAGAGGGCCCCGTCAACCAGCGAATAAAAACGCGAACATGTGCTACCTCAAATTCGTAAAACGCGTCAGCTTACAGACCATCCGGATCCCACCCGGCAATATCAAGCCTTGTAGTTTATATAGACCAGGGGTTAGTCCCCGCCCAGAACGACACAGGTCATGAAAAAGGGCCCAGTCTGATCTGTCCGCGAGGTGTGAGATACATACACAAGAGTCATCCAACGGTAGAGGTTGCACTGTTTGGGGTTAAACGTTCGTGACCGGTTGAGTTCCTGAAGTGAGGAACCACCAGTCGATACGATCATTTTACAAGTGTAACTTGTTTACGACTATGGTTTTAGCGGATAGAATTTTTGATCGGGTTGCGCGAACGAGAATCTTGGAAGACATGTTTCCGGGTGAGATATTGAGCTCCCCATGTCAGGCGCTCAGAAACTTATTGTTGCACATCCCTAACGTGGGATGACTCTGCCTGTGTGCCACATTTTCCTCCTGAATGGACACCTGCTACCATAGAGGTGCGCCCATTTTTTTCTGGGGATTATCAATTTAGGACGCTCTGAATCTCACCCACCAACTGATTTTGAGTAAACTGAAAGTGCAACCCGATGAACAAACCCATGGCCTAGGTATACCAAAAAATCGGACTGAAAACAAAAAGATTTTCCGACGATTTTGGGTTAAGGAGCTCCGTCATTCAGAAACAAAAAATGCCAAAAAATGGTACCTCTATCGTAGCACCCGTCAATGTTGGGTGTGTGGACGTTCGCGGTTTGGTCTAACCCACGACTCGTGTACTTGTGAAAAAATCAGTGGAAGTATGGAGAGGACCGCAGCAACGGCAACCGGGTCAGCGGCAACAACATCGCGACCTTCGGGAGCGAGTGCGTCGACGTCAAAGAAGGGTGTAAGAACACTCTGATCGAGGAAAACAAATGCTCCGACCAGCTGGAGGAGAAAACGGGGTGCTTCCACGTGAGGGGCAACAGCAACATTGTCAGGTGAAGGATTTCGTGGTGGGCGCGTATTAGGCAGATATATTGTTGTCAGTCGCACGGGGCACACAACTGTTACCGTTCCTCCTTTTTCGATTGCCTGATTCGATCAGAGACATTTATTGAATGGCGCTTGCTCCCGGTAGAGGTTCCCCGTTGTTTTGCTGAAGCGTCTCAGGTGAGGAGCTCCATATACCTCTAAAGCTAAAAAACATCGTTTTTGAGTAAATTGAAAGTTTAACCTGATCAACAATGCCATCCTCAGACCTATTAATTGTTATAGAAAACAGTACTTTTGCAAAAACAAAATGACATTCCGACGATTTCGGACTACGGAGGCCCATCGCGCAGAAACCATTTTGTCCTGAAAAGCGCTACGATATCTACAGTAGCGCGCGTCTAGTAGCCCATAAAACAGCCCGGGGGGGTCATCTCACGGTAGCAGTGCAGCAATAAGTCCCTGAGCTCCTGACATGAGCAGCTCAATATCTCACCCGAAACACGACTTCCAACATGATCGTTCGCGCAACCCGATCAACATTCTATCCGCTAGTAGTCCTAAAACAAACACACTCATAAAATGATCCTACCAACCGGTGGTTTCTCACTTCAGGAGCTCAACCAGTCAGGAACGTTTGACCCCAAAAAGTGCAACCCCTATCGCGGGATGACTCGGGGACTCATTCCAAACCAGTGTAGGCGTGAGGGATTCACCCTGAGGAGCCCCAGGAATCGTAAGTGACAACCATGCCGTGGGAGGCACCCGATACGCGTGCTATTTTAAGGATAGACGCGTTCTACGATAGAGGTAGCACGTTTTGGCGTTTTTACTCTCTGGATAACGGGTCTCCTTAACTCAGAATCGTCGGAATGTCATTCCATTTTTGCAATTTGCTCTTTTGTTTAGATGGGCAACGGGTTTGTTAAATCAGATTGTGCTTTCAGTTTGCTCAAAATTCGTTTTTCGGTGAGGCATAGAGCTCCTTAAGTGAGGATCTTTAGAATAAACATGCTCCACCTCTATCGTAGAATGAGTCGATACTGTTAGTACAGCACTTTGGGTTCGTTTTGTTTTTTAATTACGAGACTCTTTAACCCGACCTTGTCGCGAGGCCATTGTCAAATTTGCAAAATGAACGTTATGAATCGCTTGCACCTTCGGTTTGCTCAACATGTGTTTTTGGGTGAGGCATGTGTGAAGCTCCTGAAGTGAGGATTCTCAAATTGGTATGGCCAAATTTCAGCATTTATTTGTCTCTGAAACGCTCCGCTTCGGCATCTTGATACCCTTGTGTTTGGAGCCGTCGTTTTTCTTCCGGGGGGTCGTCCGCCTCCTTGGTAGAAACACCGTTGCTCACTCTCGGTGACCACGATGACTGCTTCCTCCACTCTCGTAATGAGTCATCCCACCGGAGTCATCCAACAGTAGGGGTGCACCCTTTTTTTCCTGAGCTCCTGACATCAGGAGCTCAATATTTCGCCGGAAACATAACCTTAAAGACGCCCGTTCGCGCAACCCAACTAACAATTGTATGCGCTAGTCCTAGACTAAAACATACTCGTAACATGTATCATACCAACCGGTAGTTTCCTCACTTAAGGAGCTCAGCCGGTCAGACACTTTTGGCCAAACAAAGTGCAAGCTCTACCGTGGGATGACTCACCATAGGGGTGCAGCAATATGTGTCTGAGCTCCGGACATGAGGAGCTCAATATGTCACCAAAACATGGTTTCGAAGATTGTCGTTCGCCCAACCTGATCATTGTTTCTGTCCGCTAGTCCTACAACAAACGCAAACGTAAAATGATCATACCGACTGGTAGTTCCTCACTCCAGGAGCTAAACCGGTCGGGAACGTTTGAGTCCGAGAAGTGCAATCCCTCTTGTGGGATTGCTCAAATGCCGGTTACGTAGATATGCAGTAAACTTAAGGCCGCTTAATGTATTCAGGGCGGGGAGGACCCCACCTGATCCAGCTGACGATCAGTGCAAACTGAAGATCACGGTTCAGGGTACTGGAGTTGACGTTTTTGTTGACCCAGGGTGGTCGAGCGGAGACAAGCAAGCGTGCTCCCCGCACACTTGATCCCCCCCCTCTGCTTCTCTTGCTCTTGGACAACCCCGATAATCAGTACAACAGGCCTGAGTGCCTTTCTTTCATCCTATGCTCTTCGGCGCTTGAGCTTACACGCCAACTGGCCGGTTAACTCGGACTGAGTGCTTTGCCCCTATCCTGCGAGCCGCCTGGCCCACCTCAGTAGCCGCGCACCACTATCCCAATGCGGAGATCCCGCCA
Source organism: Alaria marginata (assembly GCA_037833945.1). Taxonomy (NCBI): domain Eukaryota; class Phaeophyceae; order Laminariales; family Alariaceae; genus Alaria; species Alaria marginata. The sequence continues at coordinate 4,540 of JBBMKB010149496.1, forward strand.
CCACTGCATGCCTGGTACACACATATATGTACGTTCGGTACTCAACGCGTCCTGCAGATATCAACACTGCCAAGAATTGCGAGCGTGTGGAGGCGTTTCGTTTGTTCCGAATTCTAAAGCAGCATTCTGAGTGGAAAGGAAAATATCGTGTTTTGATAACCGGGTGTTGTACACGCGCATTTTAAAAGTTAACGTTTTACTTGCATGCGTGGCGCACACGCACGTCGCGTGCTACGAAACGCCTCTCGCAGATACAACTCCGCGAAGAACTGCGCGGGGGTGGGAGTGCGGTTGGGGGGAGCGGAGGTCGACGACTACCAGTACGGCCGGGACAACGATGTGAGAGCAGAGACACGACGGCCGAATACACAACATTCCTTTGTTGCCGATAGTTTCATCCGCGACACCGTGCAACAATCCTCTGTTGCCCATAGTTTTATCCAACACCGTTTGGTGTACACACCGTCTCTGACGTGATCCACATATAAACTGTTACTAGCGGCCGAAATATGAAGAGACGCGTTCTACGATAGAGGTAGCATTTTTGGCGTTTTTTGTTTCTGGATGACGGGGTTCCTTAACCCAAAATCGTCGGAATGATTTTCCATTTTTTCTATATGCTTTTTGGTGTAGATGGGCCACGGACTTGTTCTTCGGATTGCACTTTGAGTTTGCTCAAAATCAGTTTTTCGGTCAGCCCATAGAGCTTCTCAAGTGAAGAGCTTCAGAAACCAAACGGTAAAACTCTATGTCGTGGAATGTGTCAAGAAGCAGTCTGGTCATGTCGGAAGCCATGTCCGTTGCCATCGAATATGCCCTTCAGACCAATCACTACATTATCGCAATGCATTGACTATACCTTGGGCTGATCACCACAAAAAGAAAAGTGGAGAGATTCATCCGACGGTAGGGGTTGCACGTTTTGGGGTCAAACTTTCCTGACCGGTTGTTTTTACGATTGCCTTTCGTTTAGGTCTCTAGCGGATAGAAATGTTGATCGGGTTGCGCGAGCGAAACACTTGGAAAGGTCACATTTCGGGTGAGATATTGAGCTCCTCATGTCAGGAACTCAGGAACGTATTGCTGCACCCCTATCGTGGGATGGCTCCGATCACCACCAAAAACGGATGGAGGGGGCTTTCGTAGTGGTCACCCGAAATTGAGCACAGTTGGGGTGTCGGTCATGAAACCTGCCAGCTATTCAGAAAGGACGCGTATTATTTCTTGCAGTCTAGGCCGATTCGTTCCTTACGGTTCCGGCTTGACGTCGAGCCACCTACTCCGCCATGTGCTGATGCGGTTTTCTCCTGCGTCCTTCGCATGGTTGCGCCAGGTGTACGATAACAGCATCAGTGACGCGGACATGGGATTTATGAGAGTAACGGCTTTGCCTCAGGGGGAGATATGCGAGAACAGCTGCCGGAGCGGGGATTGCGACATCACATCGTAAGTCCAGCTATAAGGGCATGTGTACTACCCGACACACTGTGCGCTGCCCTGTCTGCTCTAGTTTAATTTATTACAACGTACTAACAACTTGCCACGTCACAGCGCGAGCAACCGCCGTGGGGTGTGTGTTCTACAGTAGTGCGTTGCCACGTCCGTTTTTCAGTGTATATACGTGGCGTTTGAATGTGTCAAATAGCACTGCGTTCAAATGGCATGTAGGCCGAGGGTGGGTAGAAACATGAGGGAACAAAATACAAGTTTATTATGTGTGTCGGTTTGTTCGAGGTCTGTAGGATACAACGAAAGAGTTACACAATCTACTGTGTAGTTTAGACCATGTTTCTCCCCGATTTCTCCATTGGTTTGCTCTTCTTCAAGTTATTTTCCGTCTCGTTCTTCTTGTTCTTCTTCTGGTAACGATTCCTTCTGTTTTTCATCTGTTTTTTGTTTCTGGTAACTTTTACATTCGTATGGTCCTTTTTGTTCGGGACCAGGCCGATGCAATGTTGTTCTCCTCGGCATTTGTTCTCATTCTGGTATCGATTATTCCTGTGTTTATCTGTTTATGTTTCTGGTGTAACCTTTACGATCGTATGGTCCATTTTGTTCGGGACCGGACCGAAGGAATGTTCCCCACATCTGTCTCGCGCACGCGGGCCCGTCGTGCCAGCTAGACCACCGACGACAAAATATCGGCGCCGAAGACACTTCCTGGCAGTATATTGAGAGTGCGTGTTTGTTCCTCGTTTCCTCACGTCATGAAGGGTTGTATATGCCACACCGAAACCTCGACGCAATATCAGCTGTGCGCGTTTAAGGCGGCAACGGATACCATGCATTGGAGATACAACGAGTAATATGTGTAAAGCATACCAAATTGGACTGCAACCTTCTTCGAGCGAGACATTTGAGGCGTTGGCGTTCTACGATAGAGGTAGCACGTTTTGACGTTTTTACTTTCTGGAGGACGGGGCTTCTTAACCCAACATTGTCGGAATGGCATTCTATTTTTGCAATATGCTTTTTTTGTATAGATGGGCCACGGGTTTGTTCGTCGGATTGCACTTTTAGTTTGCTCAAAACCTGTTTTTCGGTGAGGTGTAAAGCTCCTCAAGTGATGAGCTTCAGACAAAACATAGAAAAACCATGCTGCACCTCTATCGTAGAATGCGTCGTTTCTCAGTTGAAACTTCAGCAAGACAAAGATGTGTCGTGATAGCACCATCGTTCCCCGTCCACCGTCACATGGCTGTGTTATGCAGGGACGTCTCCATAGGCGACATCCGTGAGACATGGGACGAGGACTGCTGAACATCGCACAAGGAGCGGGCAGCAGAGGCCGGAACCTCCTTCCGCTCCGTCTTCGGTAGTAGTACTGGTACTGGTACCGGTACTGGTACTGGTACTGGTACTGGTACTGGTACTGGTACTGGTACTGGTACTGGTACTGGTACTGGCACTGGTACTGGTACTGGTACTGGTACTGGTACTAGTACTTAGGCCTACGTGGGGAGGGAAGGGCACGGACGCAATCTTAAGGCGACGACTATCGCATCAGAAGTTGCTACATACCTGGTATGGAAGAAGTACTGGGGGGAAATGAAAAACGCACGTGCAGTGTTTACGACCGGTCGCTCGGCGAGGGTAACCAAGGGCGAACACGAGCACAAATTAATAGGACGGTGTCGACGAGGGTGGCGGCTAGGTGACGATTTTCAGCACACTGATGGATTACTGCAGATATGAAAGGAGTACTTTAGTTACGTTAATAACACGCGAGGTCTTCGCTTACTACCTGGTGGTATTGAATCGAGGACGAGGAAGGACGGACATGGACACACGGATAGGGAGGACATTGGCGACGGCAGTGGTGCACACAAAAATAACAATAAGAACCCCAACACGAAACTAAACGACATGACATGACATGACGGCGGTGGGAGTGGTGCGGGTAGTGGTGGTGGTGGTGGTGGTGGTGGCGGCGGCGGTGGCGGTGGTGGTGGTGGTGGTGGTGGTGGTGGTGGTGGTGGTGGCGGTGGTGATGGTGGTGGTGGAGGTGGCTGCGGCAGCGGTGATAGTGGCGGTGGTTGTGGTTGTGCTTGTGGTGGTGGTAGTGGTGGTGGTGTCGGTGGTGGTGTCGGTGGTGGTGGTGGAGTTGGTGGAGGTCGTGTTGGTGTTGGTGGTGGTGTTGGTGGTGGTGGTGGTGGTGGTCGTGATGGTGGTCGTGGTGGTAGTCGTGGCGGTTGTGGTGGTTTCGGTGGTAGTGGCGGTGGCGGCGGTGGCGGCGGTGGTGGCGTTGGTGACGGTCGCTGTAGTCGTAGAGGTGATGTAAACGGTGACGGTGACCTGTGGTGGTGGTGGCTAAGATAGTGGTGATAGAGGTGACCATGATAACGACCACTACCATGGTGGAGTTGGTGGAGATGATGCTAGCGGTGGTAGTGGTGGTGTTGCTGGTGAAGGGAGACAACTTGACGATAAGGGCGACCTCGACGTGCACAAGGCCTTCATCCATCGATGGGATCTCCAAATCTGACTGCCCTCACGGTTCGGCGACACTCCACGGCCAATTTCCTGCGTACTCGGACGTAGAGGGTGGTTGGTGTGGTCGGGACCACCGCGGCGGTGTCTTGCTGTGCGACACACTTCGCGACACACTGTGAGTATCGTAATTTTGGCGCGGGACACGATCAATTCCGGACATCGTGTTTAGTATAGGGTGCGCGTTGGTGAGGTGAAATACGTTTTCTCGATCGAAGCTCGTTCTGAAACGATCGGTGTACGTAAGGCAATATGTGGGTGACGGGTTCTACGATAGAAGTAGCACGTTTTGGCTTTTTTTGTTTCTGGATGACGGGGCATCGTCGGAAAATCCTTGTTTTTCAGTCCGATGTTTTGGTATACCTAGGCCACATGGGTTTGTTCATCGGGTTGCACTTTCAGTTAACTCAAAACCAGCTTTATCGTGGATGAGGTTCAGAGTGCCCCAAAGTCAGGCCCCCAAGAAACAAACGGGCGCACCTCTATCGTGCCATGTGACGGGTTGGAATGGGCGGTAGTCGGTGCTAAACTGGCATGGACGGGGCTCGGTCCTGGTATGCTTGAAGCAGGTATCATCGAGATTATATATATTTGTGGGGAATTCGTTGTATAGCGATCATGGTACTCAAGCCCATTATGGGTTGGTATGGGCGGGAATAACATAAAGTACGGCAGGGACGGGTCAGGGCCCGTCGACGAATCAACGACGCCTACCATATAGTGAGGGAATATTTACAGATTTGTCATCGACTTCGTACGGAGGGCGACTCGCGCAAGTGTTTACTCTATCCTTTCACATGTGTTAAATTTTCATAGACAGCTCCATAATGAGGTATGCCCGTGAACGTATCGTTGGTCGAAGCGCGACGTTATCTCAGCTGAAAAACAGTCAACAGTACACGGGTTGTACGGTAGAGGTACCAATGTTTGGATTTTTTTGTTTCTGAATGACGGGGCTCCTTTACCCATAACCGTCGGAATCTCCTTTTTTTCAGTCATATTGTTTTGTATAGGGTCGAACTTTCAGTTTACTCAGAAGTCCGTTGGTGGGCGAGGTTTAGAGCGCTCTTAAGAGAGAATCTCCACAAAGCAACGGGCGCACCTCTATCGTAGCATGTGTCAGTAAAAACCATAAGCACCCCGAATAAATGATCAGACGGGTGAATCCGCCATCAAAGCGGCACATGTTTGAGCGGTAAAATCATATTTCGAAAACACGGCATGATTTCGCGTACAGGTTGCATTTCACATCTGGTTACCCCGATGTGGGCACGTACGGGAGATTGATCAGTTACCAAATTTATTATAAGGCGCTAAGGACGTAAATCAGAGTGGAGAAGGTATTAGATAGCCAGGAATTCCAACTTTTGCACGCGGAAAACTTGGATAGGTCTGCGTGTTTGCATCTGGCGGTGACGTCTATCGCTTTTATGAATCAAATTGTTGCCGCGTCCTCTGCCACTCAACCCATGCTAGCTGTGAACTCCAGTCAACTTACAGCTGTAAAATTTTCCGTAGAGGCGTTTTTATTTGGCTGGCAACAATCCCCTGCTCTCACTCACTGCCCCCTGAACGTTAAACCGCCAGAAATGCCGTTGTGTCGCGTCATGCCGCAGTCCTTCCGAAAACGGAACGTGTGTTTGTGTGTCGTGCGGTTTGTATATGCGACGTATGCGTGGCGTTTCGTGAGGCCGGATGTTGTATGTGGAGGGGTGACACTGTACGTTGCACGTCATCCGCAATAGAGGGGGGGGTCATCCCACGGTAGAGGTTGCACGTTTGGGGGTCAAACATTCCTGACCGGCTGAGCCCCTGATGTGAGGAACCACCGGTTGGTAGAGTCAATGTTTGAGTGCATTTGTTTCAGGACTAGCGGATAGACATGTTGATCGGGTTGCGCGAACGAAAATCTTGGAAGTCATGTCTCGGGTGCGATACGAAGCTCTTCATGTCAGGAACTCAGGGACTTATTGCTGCACCCTAACCGTGGGATGACTCGGGGGGGGGGGGGGGGGGTCCTTCTTTCCTTCCCCACCCCCCCCCCCCCCCCCCCCCCCCCCCCCCCCCCCCCCACCCACCCCCTGCATAGCCGTAGTCATAAGATCATAGACCCTCACATCTCTACAATGTCGGAACGGAGCATGTCGGGGTTTTCACCGACCCTGGAGGCAGACATGGCGTGCACCAAGCGCAAAGCACCGTGAAGTGTTCTGCGAGCCGCATGAAGGGTGGGCTGCATCGTACTAAGAACCCCTCGTAAGGCGAGTTTCCGCGTCGATAGGGAGGGGGGGGGGGGCTGGAGCCTCGTTGGTTCTGACTAGCGGAGCTCCTCAACTCTGCGCGTGCCGAGTCATCCCACGGTAGGGGTCGCACGTTTTGGTGCCAAACGTTTCTCACCGGTTGAGCTCCTGGAGTCAGGAACTACCGGTTGGTATGATATTTGTACGAGAGTGTTGTTTTTAGGACCAGCGCATATACATGTCGGTTGGGTTGCGCGAACGAACGTCTTCAAAATTATGTTTCGGGTGATATACTGAGCTCCTCATGTTAGGAGTTCAGACACAAGAGTGTGCACGCCTACCGTGGGATGGGTCCAACATGCCCCCTGGTGGTTGCACAGTCATCTTAAACCAGGATAGCGGGAACTACTAGCAGTATGACAATGCCAAAATCAGGGAGGATGCATCATCACATGAATCTACCGAGTCCATACTTCCATGGATCAACGGTAATTTGCGCATTGCTGGGATTGATGGAACTGTTTGTGGGTTATACATAGATTTCAGTTGGCTCATCAATATCAGAAGGCCAGCGGTCCTGGTCCTATGATTATTGCGTTGACGTGTGCTACGATAGAGGTAGCACTTTTTAGCTTTTTTGTTTCTGAATGACGGGGCTCCTTAACCCAAAATTGTAGGAAACTCCTTGTTTTTCCGTCCGAGTTTTGGTTTATACCTAGGCTATGGGTTTGTTCGTCGGGTTAAACTTTCAGTTTACTCAAAACCAGCTTTATCGTGGATGAGGTTCAGAGCGCCCTAAAGTCAGGACCACCAGAAACAAATTGGCACACCTCTATCGTAGCAGGTGTCCGAACGTTGATATATGCCCCCCGAGGCACTTCGATTCTCCTCCGGTTCTGCTCCATTTCTGCTCTGTGTCTTCTGTTCTCGATAATAAAATACGATATATCTGGGGTATTTTCTCTGCTCCGTCTCATGGCGGCGGTCCCGTGACCGACCCTCCCCTCCCCTTGAGGGAGCCAACCCGAGGCACGTGAATGTCACTTTTTGGGTGGGGGTATTAGACTACTATAGAGCTCCTCACAAAAGTGAGGATTCTTAGACAAAAAAACATTGCCGTACGAGCACGTGTCGACAGGGGTATAACGCGATATGTCACCCTGTTTGCTCAAGGTCAGTTTTTCGGTGAGGCATAGAGCTCCTCAAGTGATGAGCTTCAGAATAACCATGCTGCACCTCTATCATCGTAGAATGCGTCCCCTTCCCATACTACTGAAACCACATACTACTGAAACCGCAGTAGTACAAGTTAGTCTGGTAGGACGTTTTCCTCGTACTTCAGACCTGCACGGGTCCCACGGGTTTCGAGAAAATGAACTCTAAGTAAGTGCAGAATAATGTTACCAGTTTGTTTGGGGCGAATCCCGTATAGTATAACAACAGTGGTGGCAATGTGTCGCGCGTGGGACAAATCAGATCCATCTCTATACTGTTCGTGATCTATGAATTGCAACGCCGACAGAGACGCCTGGCCCAGATGGCCTAAACGGCCATAATGGTCTAAACCCTATCTTAGCTCCTGTAGCGTTCTACGATAGAGGTGGCACTTTTTGGCGTTTTTACTTTCCGGATGAGGGGGCCCCTTAACCCAAAATCGTCAGAATGTCATTTTTCTTTTGCAACATGTTTTTTTTGTGTAGATGGGCCACGGGTTTGTTAATCGGATTGCACTTTCAGTTTGCTCAAAATAAGTTTTTCAGTGAGGCATAGAGCTCCTCAAGTGATGAGCTTCAGGATAAACATGCTGCACCTCTATCGTAGAATGCGTCTCATGTTTCCGGGTGAGTGCCGGATGATCTGAATGGTCTACAGCAAGCAGCAGTAGCACATGCTTCGCGGATCTTGGATATATATATATACTTCTAGACAGCGCCCGCACAACTTACTGTATCATAATGAAAAATACTGACAGATGAAGGATCTATTTAGAATAGAGATGATCTACTATTGTAGTAGATGATAATATGCTTGATGTGTGTGGAATGTTTCGAGGGACCTTCGTCCTATATACAGGCGGGCTGCCTCGATGCAAAGAACAGTCACACCAAAAATTCCTGATCTATACATACATACATATCCACCGGCCTGAATACAGGTGGGCTGCCTCGAGTATTATAAGGGCAGGGAGATCCTTTTGTTTTTTTCCAGTTATGACGTTAATGGCATCCGTTCGGACTATGTGCCGGTGAACTGGTTCGGCGTGGGGCAGCATATTATGTGAACACAAATTTGCGGTAGTACCGGCAGGCACCGGCCTTCTCGTAGGAAAAAACGCTACAGAACAAAATCCAGTACGCGACATGTGTTAAGAATCTGGCAGTTAAGAATTTCAGGCTGGGTTTATACATATGTAATTTATGAAGTTACAGCTAAGCATTGGTGCGCAGCAAGGACGCCACTCCAAATCTAATATAAGAGTATTTAAGGGCCTGTTTTCTAAACGCTGGCATCACGATAAGCCGCGAGGCTTAGCTAAAAAAGGAGATTATTAACTGCTGTCGCCAACTGTAGCCAGAAAACTACCGGACCATTCCAAATTCGACCGCTCTCACACTGAAAGTATAGTGTAGGACACGCCTTTTTTCAAAGAACAAATCTAGCCTAAAGCCCCAGTGTATCTCTAAGTTCGACAGCCGTCACACTGAACTTAGCGTTGTCAGACCCAAGTCGGACCACATATTTTTTTCAAAGAACGAATCTGCCCTAAAGTCACAGTATCTCGTACCGAGGTAATAGTGGACAGCCGTCACACTGAAACTAGCGGAGGGCCATTCTTTATTATAAATAACAAATCTATAGTTCTATACAGTCCACGGCCGCCACACTGAAATTGGTGTAGGGGCACACATGTTTTCAAAGAAAAGACGTAGCCTAAAGCCACAGTATCTCGTGCCGAGATGATACTGTTAATACTAAATTCGACAGCCGTCACACTCAAATTAGTGTAGGACACACCTTTTTTCCCGAATATCAAACCTATTATACCGTTCGTAGTTCTAAATTCGACAGCCGCCACACTGAAACTGTTGTAGGCCACACATTTTTCCAAAACAAACAAATATGGCCTAAAGCTATAGGATCTCGGTTGTTTATCAGAGGTCCGCTACCTAACCGAGATGTTGTTTTTTTAAGGCTAGATTGGTTGTTTGAAAAAAGGGTGTGTGTTGCACTATTAATAGTTTCAGTGTGACGGCTTTCGAACGTAGAATGGTCCGGTAGTTTTCTGACTGTTTTTTTGTTGTTCTGCGCTTTCATCTGATGAGAAGGCCGGTAGTGTATACCTGGGGTACAAGATGTTATCCATACATATGTATACCACAAGTACGACGTTATGACCCCATTGGCCTGACAAATGAATCGGAGCATAGCGTTGTTTCGGGGGTGTGGCCATGTCTGTCTGAGTTGGATCGCAACCATTCCCGATTTTCGCAGACGTGGCCCTAGCAAAAACATCCAATGCCGCGCCCTTGTTGGCAGATGCCTGCCGTACGCAGTGGCATTGGTGTGACTTACTATTACGGGGGACCATATAGTAAATAGAACCAAATATTGTCAGCAAAAATATGGTAATATATAGGTTTTTGTGTGCACCGTAGGTCCTATTTGCTATGGTCCCCCGTAATAGTGGTCTACTATTTATTATTGTTAACGGTGCTATATTACCATAACTCGAACATATCACGATCTAGATCATCATCAACAGCAGTAGATCGTATGGCTGCCTTTGTGAGATGTTGTGCAGAATCTGTATATGTGGAGTACATATTCCAACCCCTGAAGCATTGCTTACTTACACTCCAAACAACTCTCGAATAGCATCAAGCCACTTACGACATGGCCAACCAGGATACTTTCTGCTGCCCTTTCCAACTTGATCATAGACAAACTGGCGGCTCTACTACAGTAGTGAGTCATCCCACGGTAGGGGTGCAGCAATAAGGTTCTGAGTTCCTGACCTGAGGGGCTCAATATCTCGCCCGAAACATAACTACCAAGGCTTTCGTTCACGCAACCCGATCAACATTTCTATCCGCTAGTCCTAAAACAACTACACTCGTAAAATGATCATACCAACCGGGAGTACCTCACTTTAGGAGCCCAACCTTTCAGGAACTTTTGATCCCAAAAAGTGCAACCCCTACCGTGGGATGACTCTAGTGACTAAACACGCAGAGGGGGCAAGCAAAACCCATGGCAGCGGAGGCGAAGGGGGGAAGGAGCCGGAGTGCACGTACTTACAAAACCCAACAAGACGGTCCGCGCCACACAGTGGGCACTCGCGACTACGAGCATATCATCGGGGCAAGACTCCGACAACTATAGTGCTAGTATTATCTGGCGACGCAACGAACTGGTGGAGATGGAGGAACCAATCACAGATAGGCCTTTCACTTGCATCGCTCTCCATTGTCTGAAGAACGAGTACCGAGCCATCCCACGGTAGGGGTTGCACTTGTGGGGGTCAAACGTTCCTGAATGTAATGAGGAACTACCGGATGGTGTGATCATTTATCGAGTGCATTTGTTTCAGGACTAGTGGAGAGAGAAATGTTGAGCGGGTAGCGCGAACGAAAATCTTGGAAGTCATCTTTCGGGTGAGATATTAAGCTCCTCACGTCAGGAACTCAGGGACATATCGCTGCACCCCTATCGTGGGATGACTCTACCGAGAAGTCAACCCCTTTAGGACCCCGAACCCCGTCCCTATACTATTATCAAGTAATTTTGTCCCCAAAAACGGGTTTCTAGTTGTAAAGGGTGACCTAGAAGGATCCAGCCATCTAACCGTTCAAAATATTCAGTCTGTACGACGCCGCCACACGCCGCCACTGCCTGAACGGGCTGTCGCGGACCAAACCAAGCGTGGCACAACCATGACAGCGAGCGGCATCAGCGTCACCTGGTCCCCACAACGTTATCTGCCACAGCTGCAGCAAACGAGGTCACAACACGAAGCTGCGCCATACATTTTACGGAAAAGGCAAGACGCTCGCTGGGAACAATAACACGGCCCGGTTAAGGGATCTCGCTGGGTAGAAGTGGTGTACCGTGCGTAGAGCGACCGCACACAGCGACGTCGAGTGGTACGCACAAGGAGTTCCGCGATCGCAGGCGAGTAGTGTATGATGACATTAATCTACCGAGTCAATACTCTCATGGATCTACGGTTTATTCCTACTCATTATGCGACGTAACACTATTTCTAACACCCTTCCCCCTGAACAATATTACGACTCTCTATACGAAACAAACGGTTGTGTTCCACAGCTGTCAGATTTGTTCCCCCCTCATAAACGTGTTATATAGTTTCCGTGCACAGATTGATTAACGACAAATCGTCTACGTATCATAGTGTCGACCCTGGTACTCGCCAGTACTAAGGGAAGTCGCTGATCTATACCCTTCATGAGGACATGTAACCCCCCCCCGTAAAACGCGCGATCGATGTATCACACACAGCTTGCGAACTGAGTTTCGACGATTTCCTCGAACTCACAGCTGGAGTTTTTATAATCATTGATACTAAAAGCGAATCCAGAATATAATGCCTTCAGACATATTCTGGAATATGTTACCAATCCGACTTGAATACTTAAATAAATGTTTGAACCAAAACGTACCCTCCAGTATAAATATGTCCCACGCCATCAAGTTTACGCCCTTTTTCTAATTTCCTTAATAAATTAAATTCCCGCAATCCCCCCGCGTCTATATACTGCCATGCCACCTGTTGCTGCAAAGGCCAAGTGTTATCCCTCTAAACGTTTCCAAAGAAGCATCGCTTCGTAACCCGCCTTCCAAATAAACTGCTGCGGCTTTGGTTCAACGCGCAGAAGGTTGTGCGGTGTTTCTGCCAGATGTCAGGTATTGCTTAAAGTTACACGTAGGGAAGTGTTCTCACCGTCCTGCTTCCACTGTAGCGATGTACCCTTCCCTCTCTCTACCCCGCAATTGATGATACAACTGATATTACCCCTCGCTACCCTGCCATTCCCCATCGCAAGGGCCAAGTCCTCCCCCCTACCTACTTCGAAAGAAGCATCGACTGACAATCCGCTGTCCAAATATATGGCCGGGTAATGACTGCTACGCGGAGGTTTTAACGCGCAGAAAGTTGAGCTCTGTAGCTGACCGATACAGCTTAGATCGTACCCAACAACTGTTCCCAACCGTTCTGCTTCGTCTGTAGCGATGTGTCTTCTGCACCCCCTGGTCCTCAACTGATAATGACACTGGTGTTACCCCTCCGAACCCTGCCATTCCCTACCGCAAGGGCTAAGTCCTCCCCCCTACCTATATCTAAAGAAGCATCTAACGATAATTGGCTGTCTAAAATAATGGCCTGGTGATGACTGCTGAGCGTGCGTTTAAACGCGCAGAAGATTGTGCAGTGTAGCCGTCTTGTACTGCTTAAGGTCGTACCTGCAGAATATTTGGTACCGTCTCGCGTCCGCTGTTGCAAAATATCATTTCTACCCCCTGCCCCCCGACTAGCTGTACCACTGCTGTAACGCCTCATTACCCTGCCCTCTCCCACCGCCAGGGCCAAGTCCTCCCCCCCAAGTACGTGCGGAAAGCCATCGAACGATAATCCGCTGTCCTAATATATAACAGGAAACAATCTGGTGCACGTATGTTTGAAGTCGAAGAAAGTTGTCTGGAGTAGCCGTCCAATACTGCTATCGGCCTGTACGAGCAGAGTCCCCCCGCCGTCTTTGCCCCTGTGTACCTGTATTGTATGCAGCCCCCTTCCCGTCAAGAACATATCTGGCCCACCGAAACCAAAACTATCCCTTAGAGCAAGGGTCACACCTCCAGTGATGCCCGCCGTACCTGAATAAACCAACATCAAGAGGCGCATGCGGCCGCCATTATATGCAACCAGCAGCGCCCCTACGATACGGTTTCGGTCTTTTGTTTTTGTTTTTGTTCATGTTTTCTGTTTTCCCGGTCGCTGCGCGAGCTATATTGAGTGTGTACGTTCGTGTGTTGCGAGTACGAGTATGGCCCACAGAAGTAGTGATACCACCGTACGTACTATTCACGACTCACGACTCGCGATAGATTGGGACAGCAATATAACAACAAAATGGGACAATGAGGCTCAAGTCCAACCTCGTAAAGCTACATAGTGTGACCGTGCCTACGCTTTGTACCAGGAAAACCGAACGTTATCATTCGCAATGCTCAACCCCGTACGTTGAGTGTGGGTGTGTGTTTTCGTCCCATTTATTCTGGGTGCCAGATGTTTGAACGCACCAGCCGGGGCCACACTGGGAGAAGGTAAACATAGATGACTTCTGTCGACCTTTCTCCCTGCGGTTATCGCCTTATCTTTCATCGCGAGAAGGGTTCAGCCGTCGCTTTCCCTCGTCAACATTTCAAGTCGAATTTTGTTTACTCAAGAAAAAATATTGCTTTCCACGCTAATTGCGAACTTTTTACTCCCGAGAGATTCGAACCCACAATATGAGGACATATACACGCCCTCCGTAAAATGCGCGATCGATGTATCACACACAGCTTGCGAAGTGAGTTTCGACGAAATCCTCGACCTCACAGCTGGAGTGTTTTTA